>OX578139.1:29887334-30169834 GCA_951213105.1 Amaurobius ferox
TTCATGAAGTTAAGCAAATAATCATTTATGATGTAATTTTTTATTAGAAAACGACTGATACAAACTTTAGAACGCGAGCACAAACTGTTCTCGAGATATTGCACATTTTTCAAATAAATTTATTAAAAAATCATATAAAATAAAATAAAAATATTAACTATTGTGTAATATGTTCATTTTTATATGTAATATCACGCGATATAATTGGTGACATCATTCTCGTGGATCTAGCTCTTTCCAATCATGGGAAAAATTACTTTGGAAAATACTTTTGTAGTTGTACACCATATTCATTTATCTGCTATAAGAATAACTTACTTCTCCATCTATAACGCTTGGCGAGATTTTGACAACGAATTTGGCGCAATGGCCCCAATTTGGCGACTCTTTTAAATATTGCAAAATTCGCGAAAATGTTGCTAAATTTATAAAATCGACACTATAATTAAAATAACGACTAGTTGGCGAAAATGCAATATCTTGGAAAGAATATAAGAATCTACTAGTAGTATAAGAATGACACATTTTTCCGTCCGTAACGTTTGGATAAAATTTTGATGACGAATTTTTTAAAATAATTCCACCTTGGTGACTTTTAAAATGTTGTCAAATTGACAAAAATGTCACCCAATTGATAAAAATTCCCCAAATTGATGAAACTGACACTGAATCAATGAAATGACGACTAATTGATAAAAGTCCAATATCTTGGAAAGAACATAAGAATAAACAATAAGAATAACCGATTTCTCTGTCCGTAATGCCTGACTAATTTTTAGCAGGACATCGCCAACTTGGCTACTTTTTAAATGTCGTCAAAGTGACAAAAATGTTGCCAAATTGATAAAAATGACTTCAAATGGGAAGTAAGTTTCGCAAATTCTATTTTCCGTCATATAGCGGACATACATTCAAGAATGTAAGAAATGCTCTTCTCTCAGTTTATATGTAACACTTTATGATGTATTTAGAAAACTTTGCAATATAACTAACAAAGTATCGCCAACTTAGCGATATTTCACCCCAGATTGACGAAAAGTTCATCAAAATTACAAAAATGACGCTAAATTAATGAAAATGACGCCTAATTGATGAATTAATTAGTAAAATATTTTAATATATGAACTTATTGCTTATTGACGATGCTGTCAGTATTGATAATTGTTAAATCAGTGTTGTGTGAAATATAAGTTAATAGGATACTTAGAAATAGTTTTACATTTTGTCATCCGGAACATCGCCAAATGTACAATTTAAAATTGTAAACAAAGTACCGTGGATCTTACACATTATGTTTTGACTGTAAAACGAGTAAATTTATTCCATTATATAAGGAAAGTCATGTATTGCCCACATCAGATTTTTTCCTTTTTCTTTGAACTTTGTGTACAATATATCGCCGCTCACAACTCGGAAATTTATTTGAGTTACTATCGTGGAAACCAATAAAATATGGGGGCACAGAACATGAGACATCTATCATGTTTTTTTGAAATAAAATAAAGCTCAGGGGAGTCACTTATTTCGTTTTTATGGGCATTTTTAGTATACGTCGCTGGAGTAATTTATCGTCAACAGTCCCACAGGAAGAAGTTGGGAAAAGAAATAGCCAAAAATACAAAATAACAAAGAAGCATTATTATTTTTTTTTCTGCCGTGATTGTAAAAATATTGTTACGACGTAACCAGTGGAATTGTGGATGTGTTTGTTCTCAGGATACAAAGATGACTCAGAATCTCTGGATAATTTACAATCTATTAAAAGCACCAATAGACGTAAACAGAAACAATAAACACTTCCGCTTTATCTTCCGCTTATAACACGGTCACAAAACAATTGCTAGATACAATACAGCAGCAATAAAATTCTCAACTAATACACAAAACAGACGATTATATTATAAAAATTATGATACACTCACACTTCAATTTTATTTCTATCACAGCAATACTTTTGAGCTCCGGGGAAAGTTCCCAAAGAAAACGACGTAACTCGAAAAATTCTTAACCAAACTACAAACTTCGGAAGCTTCCAAAAATTGGATGTATTTATGATATCTGGCAGGTCAAACAATGGCATCAAACTGTAAGACCCCAAATATTGCAGCCCTGACCCGAGTGGTCAGCAAGTGTCATAAATAAAGGGAGAAAAACATGGGATTGGTTAAAAGGTTAACCAATACGGAAGTGTGCCTGAGGTCAACCAATAATAGCCGAAGAGGCGTATAAGACCTCAGGCGAAAAGAGGTTGCAACCAAGAGAAGGTTCGACAGATTCACAGATGTAAAAAATACGGTAACAGATCAGAAACCGAGCAAGGAATTCAGAGTAATGTAGCAGACAGAACAGTTGGAGAAAATAGTTGGAGATAACAACCAAAATCGATTGCAGACATGCAAAAAGTTCTACAGACATGAGCGATAGCTGCAACAGGCGAGATGCGGATATGCATCCATAAGAGGCTGTCGTCACAGAGATGGTGACACAAGCAAGCTTCGAAGTCAGTCTAATGCAGGCCATACGTCTAAGCTCTAAAGACAGCCAGAAGGTATATTTAAGTCAGCTTATAGAAGGTAATAACCATTTTGATAATAATAACTTAGCTGGTCTCACATGTCCAGTCTCCTCTGTAAAGGTGCTAATTAATGTTGTAATTAATTTAATAATGAATATAATGTTCTTAATAAAGTTACTTTAAAGTAAAAATGGATGCAGTTAATTGTGAGTAGTATTATGTTAATACATTCTATTACAGGAGCTCGTACTAAAAATTTTATGAGGGGTTTAAAAGCGGCACGATGCAAATGTTTGACGACTTACGATCAGCGGTCATGTTTAAGAGTTCAATTTTTAATTTCAAGTGTGCTTTGCATTCTTTTTTATTTTCAAGCACCACACACACACACACACACATATATATATATATATATATATGTGTGTGTGTGTGTGTGTGTGTGTGTATGTATATACATATATATATATATATAGATGTATAATTTAAATTTTTTTAAAAAAATTACATACAGCTTGAAAAATCTAACAAAATTCATTAAGTACTATATATATTCTATTGTGAAGAATATGCGCTTATTGCTGCAAACACACTCCACAAAATTATATAAACTCAAAAGACAATAACCCTGAAAACCTTGCGATCAAGATGAAAACAAGAACGAAAGGAAAACATACGGGCTAGGTGCAATAAAATGGCCAATGAGGGATTGTGACCTCATTTAAGTCCCGGTTACCAGCCGGCTGTGCGGTCGTGACACCACTCCCGGAAGCCTGCACGCATCCGCAGTTAACCTCATTGTGACCACGAATAAAGAACGTGAAAGATCCAAAAGTCAAAAGTATCAAATTTCAAATTATCAAAGTATAAAATCTCGAAGTAAAAAGTCAAATCCCCGTCACTCGAAAATTATTTAATAAATCTAATCAACAATTCTAAAAAACCATTTAAATATACTTTCACGTCACATATAAAACATTAAAAACTTATATATACAATACAAGCGGTATTATAAATTTAAAAACATTTAAATGACCAATACCATAAAATTTTTAATTATCTCTATCGCAACTTCAATCAATATTAAATACATTAAAATAATACATCTCACGTACACCATCAACCTTTACAATACCTGTCAAATGATCAGCCTCTCCAAAGTCAACTTCAACCTCTCTACACTGCCAGGCGAGTAGATACAGTTATGGTCTATTGCTCTTATACGGTTTTTCCCAGGAAGTTTGCGTTACTAACTTCATTGTAAGTTATTCAAGAATGCCCAATATCTCGTTCAAATGAGATCTCTCTTGATATTTACATGCAAAGTCTACTTGTCTTTTCAAGAAAAGACGTGAATATCCTTTCTCGATTGCCATCTCAATGAATGCCATGTCTCGCTTTTTTCTTATTTCCCCGTTATTAATAATTTGTAGATGTCTCAACATGCCATTTCTAATAATATTTCGAAAAATTTGTTTATGTATATTGGAATCCCATTGCTTCAAGTTGTTGATATTAAACCTGAAGGTAGTACGCTTATCATATATGTCGATCTCAAGCTTGTTTTCTTTATTGTAGGAAAGGTTCAAATCTAAGAAATTGATGCTTCCATTTTCTTCCAAATCTGTTTTTATCAATTCCAAGTTTTCTGGGTATACGCTGAAATCGAAGTTGTACTTTGGATCCGTTGTTGAAATTAACAAATGGTCTAAGTAACGAAAAAAGATAATTTCGTTATTCAGATGTGAAATACTTTCATATTTATATAAATACAAGTCTGCCAATGCTGATGAGCTACCTCCCCCCATGGGGATGCCTGATATTTGTTGATAAAATTCGGTTCCTTTGTACATAATGTTTTCATATATAACCAAGTTTAGCATTGCTTTGAATTTACAGCGATCCATTAATGAATGCAATTCGAATTCTTCAAATAGTTGCAATAAAAATTCGTATAGGACCTTTAAGTTGGCACAATTAAATAAATCTTTAAAATCATACGAGTTAAAATATAATTTATCTTGATGTTCATTTAAAACCTTTACGACTTCTTGACTGTTGTTAATGATGCAATTTCCCATCTTTTTGATCTTTTTAATTATTGGCTGTAAAATCTGTAACAGCATTTCATTTGCCCTAGTAAGGTAAGTTGCTGGTGCCGACGAAATCCCGAAAGAAAGTGATTGGACATTCCTCTGAGCTTGCTTTTGTGGCGGCATCTACTAGTCAAATTCTGCACAGGCGCCGATCACAGTTAAAAAAAAGCCAAAGATATTTTCTTTATGACTTACTGACTTTCTCACTTGCTGGTTTGTACTTCTGCTAATAGTTCGAAAATCCGACCTTCCTAGCATATAGACCATAAGCACGTATATGTTTAGTGCACGAGCTATGTCGGTCGTTAAGCTTTTATGATTATTTTAGCATTATCCATTTTTAATTGTTGCCTGTCGTAGCGTGTATGCACGAAACAGTCTAATACAGTGTAGTACTACACGGGGGTGGCATAAACATCGATGCCCCAGTACAATTGGTAACTCATTTACCAAAGAGGAGCTCCACTTACTGCAAGGTGTGATGGTATTCAGATGAGCTAAGATGAGCACTAAGATGAGTACTTAGATGAATACTAAGATAAACAACGTACTAAGATGAGCATGCACAAGCACATGCAGTAAATTTTGCCGATGAATGAAGATACTTAAAAGTGGTTAATTTGGAGACAAGGGACACGGCGTCTGCCCAAATCTGTGTCACAACTGGATTACAGCAGTGATTCCACGAATCGGCCGGCCATTCTCCATTGAAAAGTTATTTGGCCGGAATTTACGACTACCGTCGAATTTTATTTTTGAACGACCATGCGGTGGTCCTTTATTGCTTGATGAATATCTTCAAGACCTGCATGCAGGTACGATTGGAGGAAGTTCATCGTTTTGTTCGTGAAAAGATAAACAATATTACCAGTCGGATGAAGATCCAGTGGTTTTATTGCTAATAAAAGGCGATCCCAGAAAGGCAACAAGTCTATCTGTTCAGCTCTCGATGACGACCAGGATTTTCGACAAAATGATATCACAGCTAGTAAGGACACTACGTTATAATGAAGAGAATAAGAAGTATTATTAATCGATTTCAGAAATTATCTTCATTGAAACCAAAAGTCATCCATATCGATAGATTAGTCCTATGTTATGGGCTACAGCAGAATGTTACTGCCCGGGAGTTTTAACAGTGATTTTTTACGCGTTTCGTTCGCTCCTGGTGACGATTGTTTCTAATTAAACAATACTTTATGTTAATATTTTAACTGTAATTGTGTTTTATCGTCTGTCTCATTTCATTATTTCATTATCGTAAGTTTTTAAATTATCCACTTGTATCGTTGCAATTTCTTTTATTCGATCGGGGATGATCTCTTTACTATACATAGACCTAACGTACACAATCATGTTATTGGATGGATTAAGGATATTCCTAGTCACCCTGAGTATTTATATTCACTATGTATTGGCGACTTTAAGAAATTTTATATTAATGTATACTTTGCAAGGAATGCTTGTAAATCAACAATTCCCTTAAGTTCCGCAACCTTATTTTCCCGAAATAACAGCGCTTACTAAAATAATCAGAAACTGAGTTTTTCAAAGTCTGTTCCGCGAAATCCTTGGGGTTTCGGGACTGTATTACATGGGTACCGCGACGGTCCAATTGTGTCCATTTTTTTTTAATTAAAAAACGCGCGAAACTTGAATGCATAGTTTGGAATATAATGGATGTTTTCTCATTTTTAGGGTTCTGCCATCAAATTAAATTTCAAAAGGGTTCCGCTTTGAAAAAAACTTTAAAAAATACTGGTCCAAAATTTACCATACATTTTTAAAAAGTACGTTCTATCAATTTCGTTATTAATTAGATAGTAAAAATTATATATGTACATAAATAAACGTAGAAACTTTAATTTTGGACTATAAAACTTAAGGTTCCCTAATAAATTTAAATTTCTATGCATTCGTATTAACGTTAACTTTTATCCACCAATAAATTTATGTATTTTAACATTATTTTAAAATTTTGCAATGCAAATAATTCTTATTTCACATTATTTTTAACTCTTTTACTTTCCTCATATACATAAAGTATAAGGAAAGTATTGTGACGGGGTCGACAATTCGAATTCGAGTTTTCGACGGGAGAGCACGTTTCAAGCATCCCTGATCACGAATCATACATTTTTGAAGTGGTGTCTGTGTGTGTATGTCAGTGAGTCTGTGGAGACGATAACTGACGAACGAATGGCCGATTCGAACGAAATTTGATACAAAAATCATAATCCGTAAACACTGGAAGCCTATTGTTTTTATACGCAATCGAATGTTCAAACTCCCCTTAAATTTTAGAGTGAAATTTTGAAAAAATCGTCAAATAATCACAACCGGTAATAAAGTTACGCAAATATACATTTATGTAATTATTCATTAGAAAACGATTGACATAAATTTTATAATGCTAACATGAACCGTTCTCGAGATATTGCACATTTTTTATAAGTTATCAAAAAGTCATATAAAATAAAAAATATATATTTCCTATTGAGAAACATATTCATTTTTCATATGCAATGCCATGCAATAAATTTGGTGACATCATTCTCGTGGAACTAGCTCGTTCCATTCATGAAAAAAGATACTTTGAGTAATACTTTTGTATTTGAACGCCAATAGTCATTTATCTGTTATAATAATAGCTTATTTCTCCGTCCATAACGCTTGGCGATATTTGGGCGACGAATTTGACGGAATGTCGCCAACTTGGCGACATTTTCGATTGTTGACAAAATAACAAAAATCTCGCCAAATGGATAAAAATGACGCTAAATCAATGAAAATTACGACTCATTGAAGAAAATTCAATATCTTGGAAACAATATAAGTATCTACTATAAGAATAACATTTTTTTTAACTGTAAAAGTAGTAAATTCATTGCATTATATAAGGAAAGTCATATGTTGCCCACATCTGATTTTTTGATGTTTGAAAAATGTAAGCAACCCAGTTTGTAAGGGCAATTTTATTAACACACCTAGAGCATTTTAAAGTTCATAAAATGTCTGGCGCTATAGGACAAAGCCAGTAAATTAAATTTCCGGAGTCAAAAGTGCGACAAGTATGAAATACTTCAGAAGGTTATTCTACTTGAAGAGAGGGCTAAATTCAGCGTGGAATTTCTTCGGAAATGGAGCATAAATAAGTGTAGTTTAAATATATCTCTAAACTATTTCAGAACAATGAGCTTAGGAACTGCAATTTAAAGCTCATTTATCTTTTTACATAGTCTAAATACGTAGTAATTGCTAAGGAAAATTATTCAGATTGGGTCATTCATCTGACAATCGTGTATTGCTGAATTCTTGAAGAAAATATTGATTTTACTAAAAGCAAATCACGGGTGCATAAATTTGTGAAAGTTTACGTTCCATCCGCTCGCCTGCAGGACTTGCACTTCTAATATTATCGGGCCCATGCAAACCAAGCACCTCTCTCCCAGTCAATGTTGTTGATGTGAGAGAATTAAAACAAACTCCTTACTTTTAACTTGATCATGAAGTAAGAGACATAATTTTCGGTTGTCTGTCATTCAGTATGTCTGCATGCTTTGTCATACGATAACTGTTTTAAAACTGAACCGATATTTTTGAAATTTGAATATATGGTATAAGTTAAAGTTATACAGACAGAGTGCTTTTGTGAATGTGATCGGATAAATATTGTGCGTGACGCCGTTTTACTGAATATTAGCCGATAATTTTTGTAACACTTAATTTTATTTTTTTATAAATTAGATATGTTGTTAAATATAAATGTTTTACAGGTCTAGTTTCGTTGCTAAACGTTACAGGGTGTAAATCTGCGCATGCGTTACCCCCTCCCTCCTTTCCTCATATAGATTGTCCTAAGAGAACTGCTCTAAAACTGAACCGATATTATTGAACTTCGGATATGTGTTTTTTATTTACTTTTTATTTATTAACCATACCGTTCAACTCATCTAATATATGTAGAGTTGTTACGAGGGATAGCTGGGAAAGACACATAAATAAAACTATTCACTTTAACAAAAATAAACCTATGAAAGTAATATATAGAGGAATGCAGTACGTTAATACGTTCAATCTCGAATAAAAGCAAAAATTACAAGAAACAATAATACAGCGAAACATAATACAGGATTATACAAGAAATTAAGAAAAATATAAAAAAGGACCTAAACCAAGACGAGGCAGAAAGAAAAAGATGAACAGAAACTCAAAGTAAAACACATGCTCATAAAAATTAAAAACAATTTAAATGGATATAATATGAAAAATACTATAATAAAATTAGACTCTCTATATTAAAAAAAAATAGCTGACTCCGCCGCTGTTTCACAAATTTCCCGTTTCTCGAGATTCTTTGCTTCATACCACAAAAACTATTGCATATAAAAATATGAAATTTCGTACACTTATAGAAAAAGCTTTGGAGAATACGCTGAAAAAAACCGTTATATATATATATATATATATATATATATATATATATATATTTAATGTCATAAACAAAATATTTGAGCTGCAAGTTCGCATCCTGGATAGACTAAGAATAAACCACGAATTTTTGCAGGACGGAGCCCCTTTTTTAAATTCTATGTAGGTTTTGAGATATTTTACTTTTTATGCACTTCTGAAGTGACCTTTTTTCCGTATCGGCACGTCTAGCGATTTCTCTGTCTTGTACCGTCAAAACTATACCATACAAAATAATGAAATTTTGTACATTTTTAGAGAAATAATAGGGTAACATGATGAAATAAACAATTTATCGATTTAAACTTTTGTTTGGGATGAAATAGCTCGCGAAACGAGCTCATGATCAATGAATTCAGTTTTTGGATTTCCTGGGCTAAGAAAATCCCTGCTTTTCTCTCCAGCGGAAAATAGGCAGGGATAGAAAATATATTTTTGAAAGTATAATTTTTAGAAAAGAAAGGTATTAAGTGAGCTCTGCGAGCGCAGTGTGTAGGGGCGAAACCTCCCGAAGGGCACGTGTTCACGAACTCTAAGTTCGAACTTTAACGAGTTGGTTTGACGCAGAAAAGATTACTAATTTTCTTTAATTTACCAACATTAATCAGCGACTAAAGCTCATACCTGATACGTTCAGTTGATTACATAAACTTTTTTTGCAAATTTAAAAAAAAAATAATTATTATTTTATTGATTGTAGAAACCCTCGTTATGTAGTAACCCTAAAAATTGCCAATGGAAAGACAGCTATGTTGCTTATGGATTCACTTCCATCATAGAAGAAGATGATAAGCAACGATCACAATGCATTTTATGTTGCAAAATATTTTCAAACTCCAATCTTAAACCGAGCATTTCAACAATCAGCATGGTGTTGAATCTGTAGGACATACTCTCTTAACATCTTGAAGTCTAAAGGTGCCTTCCCACTCACCGCAACGCAACGCACCGCAGAGGAAGGTTGAGTTCACGCATGCGCTGTACGATGAAAAAGTGGGGAAAGTTCTCTTCTCGGTGAACTCAGGCCGCACGGTTGACGGTAACGCAACAGCCAATAGCATCGTAGATCATGTTTTTACTGCTAAATCAATATTTCGTATAGTAAATTTTTGATTTGATCTTTTTTATATGGATTACTTTAGATATCAGAAGCTTAAACAGATGAATGAACATTAAAAATATTTGGATTTGTCACACATCCGTATAAAAAAGCAAATAAATATTTGTTGAAAAATATTCACTCTATTTTAAGATACAAAATTATTTTAAAAAGCGATATTGCCGATATTGACTGAAATGAAACAAACAAAGAAAAAAAAACATAAGAAGTATTTAAATTCAAGAATGCCGTTATTAAAATATTATGTCTTAAACAAATTTAAGTTCATTACCATTTTATACTTGATTTCAAAGGTTTTCAAATACGTATCTATATTAAATATTCGAATATGTTCTTTGCTCATTTGTAACGTTTAAAATATTTCTCATTAAAGTAAATTTTTAAATTTAAAAATTATTTTATCTACATTTATATTTATTGAGTAATTATGTTTTAAAATACATTTAAATGCATATTCCATCTATAGCTCGTATAAAGTATAATTCAAGATGCTTTTCAAAGTAACTTCGAAATAAATTTTTATAAGCATTCAAACGTAAAAGAGTAAACTTTTCATATTTACATGTAAACTTATTTATTTTATTAAAAATAAATGATTTTCGAATGTACTATAAATTTCTAATTGTCTATGTGCATTTAAAATAATAAAAAAATTCTTCAAATGTCAGCGCCAAATTATTAGACATACAACCTCTTTAAAATTTCAAAGTAATTTGATTTTTGTTTCTATTCCAATCAAAAATGTTCAAAATTACATGTCGAAAGATAACTACTACTCGTATAAGGATGTTCGATGATTTCTGTCTAATTTTATATGCATATTTTATATTTACTATTTCTACAAACACTTTTTTTATTAAGAAGAGTACATTCCATCTATAGCTGGTATAAAGTATACTTCAAGATATTTTTCAAAGTAACTTCGAAATAAATTTTTATAAGCATTCAAACTTAAAAATAATTTACTGATATAAGGTTATTTTGTATATAGAACTTAAAATAATTTAAAACAAAAAAATTCTGCAGATTGTTAAAGAAAAACTATATTTGATAATTTTAGCAATAGATGTAGCACTTGTAAAATTTAGGATTCGCTTGGATTCGAACCAGAGTCCACTCGTTTGCGGAGCAGATTCTCTACCACCCAAGCCAAAACTTCACACCTGAAATGTACTAGCAAATTATATCATGGAAAGTATTTAGCGCTATTTTAGAATATTATTTTAGAGAGTAAACAGAATATGTTTTCAAGTTGTTTCAGGATTGCAATAGAGGGATGAAAAGAAGTCTATTAAAAATATACATCAAAATTTATTTTCTGAATTCTGTTGGATGTTTTATTTTAACGATTCGAGACAGGGAACATAATTGTATTCGTTACAACGAGGAAATTGCCATAGTGTAGTAAATATTCTAAAACAGTTTAACTTATGATATTTTGTGTTTTGTGGTGGAAGCACTTTAGCTAGATTATTTTAGAAAACTGATGAAATATGTATATATTGTCGTGACGGCATTTGTCACTCCTTTGTAAATTGCATAACTTCTGAACCTTTTTAAACTTTTATTTAATTAATCTGTTCTGGAACCCTCAGGTCATTGTATATTTTATTATCGTAATGTATCTGATTCTGTGCAGAACTGTGGCCATTTTTATTTCGTTATATAATTCTTACACACTCGGGGAACGACGGGGCGTGGTAGCCCATTGGTTAGCGTGCTGGAGTTGCACTCGGTAGGTCCGGGTTCGATTCCAGCCGCTGCCAAAACTGCCGCCGTGTTCATGCGGAGTACGATCACGTTAAACATGTGGGTCCGAAAGTCCTTCCGAGAGGTTGGTGGTAGGGGAAGGAGGGTACGGTCCCTGTGGATGCCTCCCCCACTGAGTTCCGGTCTAAATTGGGTGGCACTTCCCGACCGTCCAAACAGTTACCTTACACCTTTCTGGTAGGTCGGACGGTCTGGGTGTCAACAACAACAACACTCGGGGAACGACGCCTGTTAGTCTGGCTTGCTGGCGGAGACAGATGTCTTCTTGTTGTCACGCGGCAAATACGCGTGCCTTTGGAATCTTCCGTTGTTGGGCGGAACTGTGGATGATTTTGAATTGGAGGTAATTTTCGATTGGTGGATGGGCGATGATGTGAGCCCATGTCATTTTCTATTGGACGGCTCCTGGATCCATCTGGAATGTATATAAGCGGTGTGAATTGTAACTCTGGGCGCTCTCTCCCTGGAAACATCTTCGAACTCACGTCGACGCGGGACTTAGCCCTCAGGTTGAGTCACCGTGTTGTGAGGGTCGGGAGAGATGCCACCTCGCCACTGCTGCCACCATCGCCACTGCCGAGATCCGCTGATGCCTTGCCCTCGCCGACCGTCGACCGCCGTGTGAGCGTTGGAGATGATGCCTTAATTTACTTGGACGAGTACCGGGACCAGAGGGAGCAAATATGAAGCTGATCCCTTGGCTGACCTGATCCGGTGTCATACCGGAAACTGCGGTTCAACCGTTCCTGCTGGAACGAGGCTATGTTGGTCCCGAGGGAAATTACCAGTGGATGCCTGTGCTCTTATCTGCCATGAGTCCTTCCAAGAATATCTTGAGGTAAGACTTAAATGTTTAGACGTGCCGTTGGGCTGTTGACTGGACTTGTGCATCGACCACTGCAGAACTCTTCTCCCCTAAGATCTGCTGCCAACATCAATTTATATATATTTTACCTGCAGTCTCCTTCTCCATAATGAAGCATTATCTGAGCCATAGTAAATTAAATTGAATTAATACTGTTTAGAAATACAGTGAATAATCGGGCTTTAACGTTCCCCGTGTGTGTGCATTCTCTCTGACCATACCTTTATTTTTGCTAATAATTTTTGAATATATGAAATTTATGTGAAATTACTTGATCTATAGAATTATTATTAAAGTTCCGGCAAAGAGCCGATGATTTTTAGTTGAAGTGTGGTCCAGTGGTTTAATAGCTGAATATGAATCAGCATTTGTATTTTCTGTGATAACTCCTTAAAATTTGGCATTTAAATAAACTTGGAAGTTAAACGAAATTATGTGTTCTTATTTGTGTAAAAATTGTATTGATTTATGTGTTTTCAGCTTCTGGCGAAATCTCGAAGGTAAAGGTAATTCTTTAGTATTTTTGGAATTTGTTGGGTTTCCTTCACAGGTCATCAATTGGAATTCTTCCAATTGACGGGAGGAGTGTTTCGAACCTGGGTTACAAATTTGGTGAGAGTTAGACTCTCGGTCTGCCGTGTCTGGCCGGTATCCGTTGTGACTTTAGAAGCCCACGGAACCCGCTATGACAATATCGCCAAAGCAAACTCGCGTACGCTCTAGTTTAAATTCACAGAAAGGCGGATTTTCTAAAATACGTCAATACTATAAACTAGCTAGCCGCTGGTAAATATAAATTTGAATCAGAAGAGACCAAAGAGATTATATTAGTTATAATATCTTAATTTTTATTATATAATATTTCATGTATATAAAATTGCTTTGGAAGTGGTGGTTTGTAAACATGGCCGCTGAACTGGGAGAAATTTCTGCGCTTGAATCATCTGATTGGCTACATTTCATCGCCATCCACTGACAGTGTGAAGGCGTTTACTTCGCCGCAAAGACTTGGTTGTACCTCGATGCCGTGAACTGTCTACCGTTGCAGTGCGGTAAGTGGGAAGGCACCTTAAGAAGGCACAATTTGATACTAGCGGTAGTATCCCAAAATTTGACGTTGCTGCAGATCAAAAGCCCTTGTGAGAAGCTTCTTATCAAATGGCATATCTGTGTGCTAAGAAAAGGAAAGGTCATACAATAGCTGAGGAATTGGTAAAACCATGTGCACGTAAAATTGTACAAAGGAGAATTGCTGCAAAGGGAAGGTGCTGAAGCACAAAGGAAAATTCAGCAGATTCCGTTATCGTACGACTTGATTCGATCGCGCATTCAAGATCTCAGTGTCGATATTTTACTGCAAGTAGTAGAAGATATCAAAGCCAGTCCTCTAAAAATAAGCATTCAACTGGATGAGTCAACTGATGATGATGATTTCAGTCAGTTGTTGGTATTTGTGCGATACATTAAGAAAAAAGAAGTGTTGGAATAATTTTTATTTTGTGAACCACTGGAATTGACGACAAAAGGAATTTATATTTTCAATCATATTAAAAACTTTTTTTGAAACATCAAATACCCATGAATGTGATAAGCTCAATTTGCACTGATGGTACCCCTGTAATGTTGAGCAAAAATCCTGGATTTTGTTCACACATCAAGACAGAAGTACCGCCAGTTACAATAACTCATTGTATGTTGCACCGTCATGCACTTTCATCAAGAGCTTTGCCTAAAACAACATTTAACAATTGCAGTAAATGTAAAATGCAACTGCAGTATATCCGAGGACGAGCGCTTAATCGTCGTATCTTTCTTGCCTTGTGCGAAAAAATCGGTGCTGTTCATACTGTTCTTATTTATCACACTGAAGTGCGGTGGCTCTCCAAAGGCCCCATGCTAAGTAGGGTTTTTGAATTCCGCGAGGTAATTATACAATTTCTTACTAACCAGAACTGTGATTTAGTTAAAACTTGCGAAAAAAGAGAAACAATACTTCGACTAACCTACTTAGCAGATATATTTAGTCACCAGAATAAATTAAACACATCAATGCAAGGATTTGGTAAGAACATAATAACAACTAGTGGAAAAGCATCTTCATTTATTGAAACACTAAAAATTTGGAAACGTCGAGTTGAAATTGGAAATTTTGCAAACTTTCCTTTGCTTGATTCAATCGTTCCGTAAAATGAGAAAATAATAATTATACCTGAAATTGCAATACATCTCCAACAGTTGAGTGAATCATTTCATGGATACTTTGCCACCGGAAATATTAGCAAAGTTCAGAAATGGGTATTGGATCCCTTTCTATTGGACCCAGATTCAATGCACGACGGCGATTTAATAAAAGATGATCTGAATGAAATACGAGCCAATGCACTTATTCAAATAAAATTAAAAAAAACTGGACTTAGAACAATTCTGGTGTACACTGTTAGAACCTTATCCACAACTGGTAAAAGCAGCATTGAAGACACTTTTACCATTTGCCACCACCTACATGTGTGAAATGGGATTTTCATCACATTTGCACATAAAAACTAAAACCAGAAATCACTTAAATGCAAGTGATGACTTACGTATGACTCTTTCAAAACAGGAGCCTCGCTCCTGTATTAAAGTATTATTATGAATAAACAACAACAACATAGCAATTAAAAATTGAGATGTTGTTTTGTATGTATATGTATATGTTTATTTTTCAATAAATAAATTATCTTGCAGTAGATGTAATTTCCTAAATAAAGAAATAGAAACACATTTTTCAAGGGGGTGCGAGGACATATGTTTTGATTAAAGGGGCTGCATCACTAAAAAGGTCACTAAAAAGGTCAAAAATCACTGTACTACAGGGTTGTCACTAGCGGAATTGTTTTTACCAAGATCGATCGGTGCATCCCTTGCTTTTGTTCATCCTAGTACACTTGCGTGTATAAAGCCAAACCAGAGTGCACTGAAGAAATGCAATGAAGCAAGTCATACATCAAGTAGATATTCTTCTCCAAATCACATTGTATGTTCTGAGAGTCACCAATGGGGCAACGGGACCACATGGTCATAAAACATGGGTTCGTTGATGGGGAGGGCAAGATAATTTTTACTCATGTTGATCAATTGCAACAATACTCTAGACAGGACATTCAGCTAGTTCTGCTCGGATATTTCTAAAATGTGGAGTGTTGTTCCCATAGATGGTCCACCCTGCCGAATGTACCCCTTGATGTTGCGTCAACAGACAGTTCACAAACGCCTGAGCAGCCGAGTTAACAGTTGATGGCAGCACATCAAAAGCAGATCAACTAA
Source organism: Amaurobius ferox (assembly GCA_951213105.1). NCBI lineage: Eukaryota > Metazoa > Arthropoda > Arachnida > Araneae > Amaurobiidae > Amaurobius > Amaurobius ferox. The sequence goes on from OX578139.1 coordinate 29,903,474, forward strand.
CTTGATTGGTGCTAAGGATAAGATATCATCTTGTCACCAGCCAAATCCAACTGTTTGTTGAAACCTGTGAAGCGCCCGAAAAAAAAACTAAACACTTGGATTTATAACCTCTTTTTATAAGGAATGTATTGTGCTATATTAACTGCAAATTTGTAATTAATACATAGCTACAGCCGTCTAACTGCAAACGGATATTCCAATGTATATAATGACGTACACTTAGTACGAATATTTACCTTTTAATAGTTTTTAATTCTTCTACGTTTTTAATGGGTTGCACGTATTTTAATTAATAAATGTTCGTAGTCGTTCTTAGTTACGAGTATATTGCAATAGTATTTTTGATCACTATGGAACCAATTTATGTGAATACTGTTCAATATCCTGCTTCAACATAATAAAAGTTACAAAATTAATTAGAATTTCTTAAAAAAATCGCCTGGGTTTGTTTATGTTGTACCGAGAGTTCAACTAACCCAATATCGAATTCCGTGGCTGTCTTAAGCTTTATGCTTCAGACGACGATATAGGCGGACTGAAAGATAGACACACATTTTCCTTTATTATGTGAAAAGATTTATATTCTCATAAATTTACTTAATAAGGATATTACTTTTAACGCAAATTAAAAATCGCTCGTTGCCTTATAGACTAGTTTGATAAAAGAATATACGTAACCCGATCTACAGGGACACTTATTAACTGAAGTAAAACATTTTAAAGTTTATAAAATGTTTAGAACCTCCAAAACCGTCAAGTAAATTAAATTTTTGCAGCCAAAGGACGACAAGTATAAAATACTTTAGAGCATTTTTCAATATTTTGAAGATATGCAGTGATTGCTAAATTCAGCGTGGGATTTCTTCGGAAATGAAGCGTGAAGTAATGTTAAAAGGTATCTCTAAACTATTTCAGAACACTAAACTGTCTCATTGCAAATTAAAGTTTGTTAAAATATTTCCGATTAAATAATAAGAGTCGGTATTAATCAGTATAGTAAAGGGAATCGTACCCCCAGTGCGTTAATAACTAAAGTACACTTTGAAAGGTTTCGTTTTTAATGTGAATCATCTTAGGACGTGGGGTATGGAGTAAATCATAAAAGAAATGAATGAAACAGAACGGAAAAATGAGAAAGGGATAAAATGGAAGTATGTAGCAAAAGTGGCATGATATTGTTACGAATACACATCAGAAAAACATTGTTATAATTTGAAGATGTGAGATGCTTGACCTTAGCGACGAATTTGGCGATAAATCGTCATCTTGAGGAGTATTGGTGCATTCAATACACATCTTGGATATTGAAGATTGGCTCAGAACTTCACAACTTCCGTGCTTTTCCAGAACTTTCCACATAGGATATAAGGAGTGGAACATACTAGTGATTAAAGCAATGGAATATCACTTAGACGACCGGAGTTTGATTACCGGCTCTGCCTAAACTGTCCCTGTGCTCACGCGTTGTACGGGCACGTTATATTAGTGGATCATAAACTATTCCGCGAGGTTTATGATAGGGAGAGACGTGTACTTACCCTGTGCATGCCGCCCCCACTGGATTCCAGTCTAAATTGGGTGGCAATTTCCCGGCCGTTCAAACAGTTACTTTATACTTTCGGGTGGGTCGGACGACCGAAGAACAACAGAAAGTATATATGAGATCGTCATTGTTCAGTTCAATTGTTAATTTGATACAAGTAAAAGTTTCTTCCGAACTCAATACAGATCCCAATATGTAATTTTTTTTCTGTTTATATATAACCTTTAATCTACATTTTCAAACAAATCTTGTAGAAAAGTGTAAAAATTGTAGGCATCAACATATGCTTTATACGCTGGCCTGTTCTATTTTGACGGCCGGGAGTGACACCAAATTTAGACAGGATCCCAGTGGGGGCGACGTCCATATTTAAAGTGCCCGTAGTCCGTGTGAACACGGGGATAGTTTAGGCAGACTAGGAATCGAACGTGGGTCATCCCCACTCACTAACTACTGGATTATCTCACACCTACATCTCACAGTTCAATGTAGCTCGTTTCATGGACAGTTCTCCCCAGATGGGTGATGATGCCTTTCATACACTCTCTGTAGAAACTTCAAAGAAAAGTCGCTAAATTGCCAAATTGACGATATATCTCCAAATCCGGCAACCCTGAACCGACAGTCCTGTTATGAAAACCCTGTATTCACGTCTTATGAATGGCTGCATATACTGCGTTTTTCCCCTCTGCCGCTCAAAAGAGCTTCCAGTGAAGGTATTTTTCATGTTGGTAACAATACGATACTCAAAGTAGCGCTTAAAACTTTCTAATTGCACCATTCACTTCTGCAAAATACCTTTTCCTACTACTTATAATATGATCCACAAATTCATAATTACATTTTTTTTCTGTGTATCTCATAATTTCCGAGACAGAAGTGTATATCTTTCGAATTTCTGCTCTAGGGGGTGCTCCGCCAGTCTCATCATATAGCGCAGAGTCACTTTACTAGTGCGGTACATATGCAGTCTTTCAGAATTTTTGGGGCAAGTTGGGGAATGAAAATTTTGGGGGAGGGGAAAGATTTCTATTTCCCGTGTATAATATATCTAAATGCTATCACATAAATAGAAATTAAGTTAAAATAAAATATCTCCGGGAGGTTGGGGGCGAATCATCGTCGATAGTATATGCTGAAAAAAAGTTACCTCACTTTCATAGCTCTATACAATTCTTCAAAACTTATTAAAGCTAACACTATTACTACTTTATACAACAAACTACTACAACAAACTATAGAACAAACAATATAACAAACTATTACAACTTTACTGTGTTTCATGTATACCACTACACAGCATTATTTCATAAAACATGTTATGCGCCTTTGGATTTTTGAAAATACGAGCATACACACATGATAAATGAAATAGCAAAAACACTTTCATAGAATGGAAAGATCCGACATTTATTTCCTATGGCTCTAAATTTTGTTTATGAAAACAGTTTTGAAGCATGCATGCAATGAATATGTGTTTTCACTGCAAATTTCATCAATTTTACGTTTATTTATGATTTCTCCTATGTATTTTCACCATTAACTCATCTAGAAAGAAATAGTTTACTTTGTTGCTCTGGAGTTTTAAAAATGATTGATGGCAGTAATGGGAGTTTATGTAACATAAAATTTATATCGTTTGTATCAGCTTTTTATCATTCATCACAAATAAAGAAAAATTGCTTTTATTTATATAGTAGTTTTATGCATTTTAGATCTTTGATTTATGTCTTCAAAATAGAAATAGTATTTTATAAAATATATGTTTCAATTTAAATCGCAGGAGCTATATTTAGGATAATAAGTTTCCTTACGTATATGTAGAGCCCGGAGTTATAGGCATTAACAATCTCAAAATAGATAGGCAAAATAGGCACCAATGATGTAAAATGGGCATTTAAAATAGGCAACTCAAAGATAAAATAGGCTCTTAAAAGCTAAAATAAGCAAATAAAATAGATTCTAGAAAGTAAAAAATCTGATGTGGGCAGCAAGTAACTTTCCCTGCATACGTGAATTCAGTCTCCATATTTCTTTAAGAACTCATTAAATTGAGTTTAATTGCACAAAATAACACAAAATTTTCATTTTTAATTCAATTTCCGCTTTTATTTGGTAATTGGACATTTTCCCAAAGGCGGCATAACAAAATTGCCAACAATCTCAAATATCTCGAGAACGGTTAGTCCTAGAGTAATAGAGTTGTTCTTATTCTTTTCCTCGTGAAAAATTACGTACAAAACAAGCATTTAATTGATACATTTGAACACACGTAGTCTTTTTTTTATATTGGCGATTTTTGCGGGCCATTTCGTAAAAAAGGACAGGTTGTTCTTTTCCGGATCGTACCAAAATCTAATCAGCACCAGAGTATCCTACAAGTGATTTATCCACCAAATTTTGTGAAATTTGGTCAATTAGTATTTCAACTAGAGTGAATACATGAGATTTTTGCGGCCATTTCGCAAAAAAAAGGCGGGTTCTTTTTTTCCGAATTGTACCAAAAACTAATCAGCACCAGGGTCATGTCAGACACACATACAGACAGACAGACAGACACACACACAGACGTCACGCTAAAAATACTTTTTTCGTATTCTAGAGGTCTCGAAACGTGTAGATCCGTCGAAAACTCGAGTTGCGATTTTCGACATGATTCCAATACTTTCCCTAAACATTACCATGTATTGCAGGGAAAGTAATATACATTACCATGTATTGCAGGGAAAGTAAAAAGGACACAAAAATATTCCAATCACAGGTGAATAGAAGCACAGGTGTGGACATTTCTAGTGGTATGTGCCATAGGTTAATCCAATCAAAGGCGTGGGCGATTCGGTCTTTATTAATAACGTAGTCTTTTAAAATAAGCTGCCATTTAGCAGTTGTATAGGTCGCTCTGTCCACTTTTGTAGTCTGACAAACCCACACAGATGGTCCTAAATATACGTCTTCGACCAGCTATGCGAAAGCACTGCTTTCTATCCCTTTGTTAATAAGTGCTCGCTTAGCTTTCTAGCCCTTAGTTAATAAGTGCTCGCATGCACTTTAAGCAACTTATGCAAACCGGGTAAACCCACGTAGCGTACGTAAAACTACCTAAATAAGCATATATGGTGCACTATACGGACGACTCTTTTTCCGTAACGACGTCTTTGTTAATAAACGATGGTTTAGCAGTCACATAGACCAGACAGTCAACTTTTGCAATCCAGATACATGCGCGCAGCGGACGTTATGCATCATATTACGCATCTTCGGTCGCTGTCCCTTTTTGTAGCTAATCACTTCTTGTAAATAAGCGCCTGCTTAACGTGTACGAAATAGCTCAATCAACTTATGCAATCCATAGACACCTACACAACGGGCTGGTTGGAACTTCAATTAGTTTGAGAAATGGTAAATAATAGCAGAGGATATAAATAAAACATAGATTTAACCTTAAAAATAGGCAAGTATAAACACTAACCCGTAAAATAGGCATTTATAGACGCTAACCCTTAAAATCGGTATTTATAGGAGCCAGCCCTTAACCCCCTCGCTAAGAAAGCTGACCTCAGATGACCTCTACAGTATCCTGTATAATTTGGGAGCATGAGCAAGAGGGACATAAGAGATATCATATTTTGGGGGTTCGTAAATATCAAGGCTAGACCACGGACATTCTTGTAAATATCAAGGCTAGGCCTTCGAGTGTACATGTAACCCTATCCTAATTACTAGTACCCTAGGCAAAGGCGCCTTCTTAAAAAAATATTGGGGGCTCCGAAAATTTGAAATCAAATGACTCATGCATTTTTAAAAGGATGTACGTCTAATTTAAATTTTATTCATTCAGATTATCTGGCACAATAAAACGTCTGAAATGCTAAATTGAAGCAAATTTAGTTAAGTACAGAACTATTTCTTTCTAGATATTTATTTATTTCACTTATTTTGTCTTTTTAGGGGCACCATTATTGTATACATTATACAGATACTGTGTGAATTTTCAACTCAATTAATTTCATTAAACTTTGAAAAAAAAATTGTAAAATTTACTTCTTAGATCTTTTATAAATATTAAAAATGTCAAAAAATTTATCTTTAAATTATTTTCAAGTTCAAATCATGCAAGCGAAAAAAGCTAAAATTTCTCGAGGACGGCCGGCCCTAGAGTAACGGGGTTGGTCTTATTGCATAATTAATATATTTGAGCATATGTAGTCTTAGAGATATAGTTAGAGATATAATTGATATATTTAAGCATATGCAGTTTTTTACTTTCCCTGCATTACATGGTAATGTATAGGGAAAGTATTGGAATCATACCGAAAATCGCAACTCGAGTTTTCGGCGGATCTACACGTTTCAAGACCTCTAGAATACGAAAAAACTATTTTTAGAGTGACGTCTGTGTGTGTGTCTGTCTGTGTGTCTGTGTGTCTGTTTGTCTGTCTGTGCAGATTTTGTATCCCCCCTATCTAAAAAACTAATGGACCGAATTTCATAAAATTTGGTACGCAGGTCACTTGTGGGCGAGTCTGGTGCTGATTAATTTTAGGTACGATTCGGGATAAAAGAAACCGCCTTTTTTGTGAAATGGCCCGCAAAAGCTTGTATCCATTCTAGCGGAAAAACTAATGGACCGAATTTCACAAAATTCGGTAGATAAGTTATCTGTGGGACAATCTGGTGCAGATTCGATTTTGGTATGATTCGGAAAACATTAACCTGCCTTTTTTTTGAAAAAAGACCCGCAAATATCGCCAAAATCTAAAATAAAACACTACGTATGCTCAAATATATCCATTAAATATGTAATAAATATGTAATTTTTGACGAAGAAAAGAATAAGACCAACCCCATTATACTAGGAAAAACCGTTCTCGAGATATTTTAGATATTCAGATATTTTAGTTTTTCGTATTTTCTCTACGCCACCTTTGAAAAGAAGTCCAGTTATCCAATGAGAACGAAAATTGAATTAAAAGTGTCATTAAAATAAAGAGAACGTGAATATAAGTCTGCAGGAAAAGTCATGTGCTGCCCACATCAAATTTTTATTTTTAGATTTAACGATTATTTTTGACAATTTCGCAAAAAAAATTCAGGTTCTTTTATCCCGAATCATACCAAAACCCAATCAGCATCAAGATCACTCACAACGGACTTACGTACCAATTTTATAAAATTCGGGAAATTAGTTTTTCTGTTAGAGTAGATACAAAAAATGCACAGACAGGCACACACGGGCCAACGGCCCTACCGTGCTGAAAACAGCGGTTCTCGTTAGATCACCGAAGTCAAGCAGCATCAGGCGCGGTTAGTAATTGGGTGGCTGACCACCTGGGAACACCGCGTGCTGTTGGCACATTTCGGGCGCGGTAGCCCGGTGGTTTGCGCGCTGGATTTGCACGCTGCGACAACTGCCGCTGTGTTCATGCGGAATACGATAACGTTAAACATGTGGGTTCGTAAGTCCTTCCGAGAGGTTGGTGGTAGGGGAAAGAGGGTACGGTTCCTGTGGATGCCTCCCCCACTGGGTTCCTGTCTAAATTGTGTAGCACTTCCCGGCCGTCCAAATGGTTACCTTACACCTTTCTGGTAGGTCGGAGAGTCTGGGTCTCAACAACAACAACATTCACACAGACACATATACACACATACACAGACGTCAAGCTAAAATTTATTTTTTCGCGTTCTACAGGTCCCAAGACGTGTAGATCCGTCAAAAACTCGAGTTTCATTTTTTAGCGCGCTTCCAATGCTTTCCCTATACATTAACATGTATTGTAGGAAAAGTAAAAATTGTCTGAAGGCTAAAATTTCTGCATACACTTTATAGTAAACGGCGAATAAATAACGAAAAGAATGAAGAAACTCGAAGAATGGATAACAAAAAGAGTATTTATGCATATGAGCGTATATTTTCCCCATTAAATACGCGCAAAAATATTTAGTGTTCGAGTAGCACACAAAACAATTAATGGGGTTTCAAAAAGTATCTCGAGTCCACGAAGCCGGCGCCTATGATCCCAGGAAAGCCGAAATGCAGACGGTTCTAAAATGTGCTATGAGAGAGAGACCTCAATTTTGAAAAGAAAAAATTGACTGACTGAATTCCAAACTGTGGACCGCAATGGTTATGATATTGCACAGGCAGTGAGCCAGCGATCTAATTACTGTCTTAACCCTTAACGATAAAGAAATAGGTCAATGCATGTTACCTACACACTTAGATTGCTCCAAGGTTGCTGTTTCTCTTAAGAAAAACAAACACTCTTACCCTTCCAGATTTAAAAAACAAATTAGATGGATTTTATAATTGTGTAGCTAGATGTACCAGAATAATAATGATGATTTAGTTTAAGAGAATTGGATTTTATAAGTGTGTTAGAATAATACTAATACTATGTTTTAAGATTAATTGTATAATGCAGGGGTATGCTCCTCAGGTATGCTGAGAATTGAGCAAATAATAATGGAGAGAACGTCATTATGTTTTTAAGAATTAGTTCAAGTTCGTCAAAGTTAGGAGGGAATACAATTGGAGCAATGTTGGTGTAATGATATATATCTGTTTGTTTTCGTAACCTTTGTCCGCATTTCAGTATCACTTAAATTCTAAGTAAAATATCTACAGTGGGGATAAAGAAACTTTTCAATTGTAGTATTGCGCTATCAACGGGTCTTATAGCGCCCAAAAATGGGCTCGTTGTATTGACCACGCAACATCCGTGACTTCGAAATCTGAATATCTTCACACTTTTATTATCAGCTGCCAAAAGCCTTCGGGTTGGCCGTGTGGTCTGGGTTTTCAACACTTTTATTGTGGACCACGGGGCTGAACCCAACGAATCTAGATTTTCAAGGAGTGAAGCAGTCCAGTGGTTAGCGCACTAGTGGTGAATAAACTTGAATAGCCCGAGTTCGATTCCCGGCTCTGTCGAAACTGTCCTCGTGTTTACCATGGCACTATAAATATGTGGGTGCGTAAGTCCTTCCGAGAGGTTGGTGGTATAGGAAGGAGGGTACGGTCACTGTGGATGCCTCCCCCACTTGGTTGCAGTCTACATTGAGCGGCAATTCCGGCCTTTCAAACAGATACCTTACACCTTTGGATAGATTGGACGATCTTGTTCGAGGAAGATGAAGACAGATCTTCGACTTCTACCCCAGGAGTGAACAAAATGGGAGGTGGATTAAAAAGTATTACCAATCCCAACAAAAACATTCCCAGTGACTTAAGCTGAATATTTGCATATGTATAGCATCAACCACGGAACAGAATCTAACGAAGTCAAATTTTTATATTCTCCCCCCCCCCCCATGGAGGGACAAAATGAGGGGGGGGGTCGAAAAAGTATCTTCAAATCCTCCAGAATTCCCTCGGTGACCTAAAAGGCTGAAACTTTGCATACTTTGAGTATTGTATAGTATGTATCTAAGACAAATTCCGAATAGTTTCAACAGTAAGCGACCTGCATTTTTAAATAAAATAAAACTTAAAAAATAAGTTGTAAATTATTTTAATAAGAGTATAAATTTCTCTGCCTTGGACAGGCTACTAGTACTGAAATGCAATTGATACGATGCAAAATCTGAAATAATGTAGCCATAAATGCGTTATAGAATTACAAATGGGCGTTACATACGGTCAAAACAGGCATTTAATTCACGTTGTTTTATGAGGAGGTGTAGATGTGGAAAAGATATTAAAACATTCCCAGAATTCAATTTAATTTGCTGAAAATATTTGATCATATTTGATTCAGCGGATTTTAGAAGTTATTTAGTTGGGGGATCTTATTTTAAAGTTTTCACTTTTGCATAAAATTGTACAAAATGAGAAATAGTTTTGCCATTAATCTGCTTCTTGTAAAGCTTAGTAAACCAATATAAAGCGTATGTATATATCTTCAATCTCGATTACCAAATGACCATGGTAGACAAATATTCAAAAATAGCTTCTCATATTTCGTTTTTTCGAACTCATTCTCATTTCCCGAAAATCCCCCATCAAAATACTACATATCGTTGCTCAAAAGATATAAGCGTGTATTGTAAGAGTTTGGAATATTTGACAGCCAATAATAATTAAATGTAAATTGTATTTTATTACAGCTTTTAAACGTGAGTTTGAATTGATTATTCTGTTTTAACTGATACATTTTTACTGATACATTTAACTGATACATTTTAACTGATTAATTTTTTTTGTAGAAATAAGGTAATTATTAGGAATTAAAGAATGAATTAAAGAAAATTCAAATGCGTTTCAGTTTCATTAAGCATTTGTTAAAATCGGACGTTAAATGCCATGCATACAATAACTTCCAGAAAAAATAATATGAAATCTGATACATTAAATATGTTTTCAGCGTATTAAATTCTATAGAAATTTTAAGGCATTACATTTAAATGACATGACGGCTCATTCAGCAAGTCATGAAATTAGCAAAACTAGCTTCCTTCGCGTATCCTTCATCTCAATCAACACTTTTTTCTAGTAAGACCAGATTCAGCAGATTTTTAGCAACATTTTAAAGTCCTGTAGAAAATTAATTAGATTTTGCGTAAAAAAAATTTTTTTTAGTAAAATCCTAGTAGATTAAAACGTTAAATTCACAATTTTACTCAATGTTTAGCAAGTTCCCACACTGCCGAATTTTGGCCTGTTCCATAAATAATGTGGCAACACTAGGTAAAGATTGCCGGATTTGGCTACTTATGCCAGTTTGACTATTTTTGAACATGACGGGCTAAGCAAATATGTTCATATCTCTTTATACAATGAATGGAATTTTTGCTTTTACAAAGAAGAACTAGTTCTAAAAACTATTAGAAGGAAACCAAAATCACTTAAACCTTTAGAAATTGACAATTAATAAATTTGTTAATATTCGGAATGAAACAAAAATTTAATGAGAATTGAATTTTATATGTTTGTTAGAGTAATACTAATACTATGTTTTAAGAATACTAATTGTATAATGCAACGGTATGATTCGCCTCAGAGATGCTGAGTTTTGAGCAATTACCAATGGAGAGACTGCCATTATGTTTTTAAAAATTTGTTCAAGTTCATCAAAGTTAGGAGGGAATATAATTGGAGCAATACATTGAGGGGCAATTCCGACCGTTCAAACAGATACCTTATACCTTCGGGTAGGTTGAACGGCCTGGTTCCAGAAAGAAGAATCCAGATTTTCGACTTATACCCCAGGAGTGAACAAAATGGGAGGTGGATTTAAAAGTCTTTCCAGTCCCTACAAAAACATTCCCAGTGACTTAGACTGAAGATTTGCACATGTATGGCATGAACCACAGAACAGAATCTAATGAAGCCAAATTTTTATTTCATTCCCCCCCCATGGAGGGACAAAAGGGAGGGGGGTCGAAAAAGTCTCTTCAAATCCTCCAGAATTCCCTCGGTGACCTAAAATGCCGAAACTGTTGCATATTTTTAGTTTTGCATAGTATTTATTTAAAACAAATTCCGAATGGTTTCAATAGTGAGCGCCATGCTCTTTTGAACAAAATAAAACTTAAAAAATAAGTTGTAAATTATTTTAGCTTCACCAGAAGTAGTGAAATGAAATTGATGCTGTGCAAAATCTGAAATAATTTAGCCATAAATGCGTTATGGAACTGCAAATGAGCATTACATACGGTCAAAACAGGAATTTAATTCACGTTGTTTTATGAGGAGGTGTATGTAGATGTGAAAAAGATATTAAAGCATTCCCAGAATCCAATTCAATTTGCTGAAAATATTTGATTATATTAGATTCAGCGGATTTTAGAAGTTATTTAGTTGGGGGATCTTATTTTAAAGTTTTCACTTTTACATAAAATGGTACAAAATGAGAAATAATTTTTGCCATTAACCTGCTCCTTATGAAGCTTAGTAAACCAATAAAATGCGCATGTATATCTCTTCAATCTCGATTAACAAATGGTCATGGCAGACAAACATTCAAAAATAGCTTCTCATATCTCGTTTTTTCGAACTCATTCTCATTTCTTGAAAATCCCCCATCAAAATACATATCGTTACTCAAAAGATAAGCGTGTATTGTTAGAGTTTCGAATTTTTGACAGCCAATAATAATTAAATGCGAATTGTATTTTATTACAGCTTTTGAATGTGAGTTTGAATTGATTATTCGGTTTTAACTAATAAATTATTTCTTTTTGTAAAAATAAGGTAATTATTAGCAATGAAAGAATGAATTACAGAAAATTCAAATGCATTTCAGTTTCATTAATTATCTGTTAAATCCAGATTATCTGTTGTATCCAGAATATATGTGGGCAGCACTTGACTTTCGCTGCAAACTAATAATCACACACTCTTTATTTCTTCAATAATTCATTAAAATGAGTTTAATTGCACAAAATAACAGCCATAATTATTTTAAATTACATTGAATTTGCACTTTTAATTCACTTTTCGTGTTCATTAGGTAACTGGACTTATTTACATAGGTGGACTAGCGAAAATGAAATGGACTAGCGAAAAAAGCTAAAATTTCTCGAGGCCGACCGGCCCTAGAGTAACGGGATTGGTCTTATTGCATAATTAATATATTTGAGCATATGCAGTTTTTTACTTTCCCTGCATTACATGGTAATGTATAGGGAAAGTATTGGAATCATACCGAAAATCGCAACTCGAGTTTTCGACGGATCTACACGTTTCGAGACCTCTAGATTACGAAAAAACTATTTTTAGAGTGACGTCTGTGTATGTGTCTATGTGTCTGTCTGTCTGTGTGTCTGTCTGTGCAGATTTTGAATCCACTCTATCTAAAAAACTAATGGACCGAATTTCATAAAATTTGGTACGTAGGTCACTTGTGGGCGAGTCTGATGCTGATTAATTTTGGGTACGATTCGGGATAAAAGAAACCGCCTTTTTTTGTGAAATGGCCCGCAAAAGCTTGTATCCACTCTAGCGGAAAAACTAATGGACCGAATTTCACAAAATTCGGTAGATAAGTTACCTGTGGGACAATCTGGTGCTGATTCGAGTTTGGTATGATTCGGAAAAAATTAACCTGCCTTTTTTTGAAAAATGACCCGCAAAAATCGCCAAAATCTAAAATAAAACACTACGTATGCTCAAATATATCCATTAAATACTTGTTTAATACGTAATTTTTGACGAAGAAAAGAATAAGACCAACCCCATTACACTAGGAAAAGCCGTTCTCGAGATATTTTAGATATTCAGATGTTTTAGTTTTTCGTATTTTCTCTACGCCACCTTTGAAAAGAAGTCCAGTTATCCAATGAGAACGACAATTGAATTAAAAGTGTAATTAAAATAAAGAGAACGTAAATACAAGTCTGCAGGGAAAGTCATGTGCTGCCCATATCAGATTTTTATTTTTAGATTTAACGATTATTTTTTACCATTTCGCAAAAACAATTCAGGTTCTTTTATCCCGAATCATACCAAAACCCAATCAGCATCAGGATCACTCACAACGGACTTACGCACCAATTTTATGAAATTCGGTAAATTAGTTTTTCTGTTAGAGTAGATGCATAATATGCACAGACAGGCACACAGGGGCCAACGGCCCTACCGTGCTGAAAACAGCGGTTCTCGTTAGATCACCGAAATCAAGCAGCATCAGGCGCGGTTAGTACTTGGGTGGGTGACCACCCGGGAACATTTCACCACCTGGGCTGATTTCGGGCGCGGTAGTCCGGCGGTTTGCGCGCTGGATTTGCACGCTGCCACAACTGCCGCCGTGTTCATGGTACGGGAAGGAGGGTGCGGTTCCTGTGGATGCCTCCCCCACTGGGTTCCTGTCTAAATTGTGTGGCACTTCCCGGCCGTCCAAATGGTTACCTTACACCTTTCTGGTAGGTCGAAGGGTCTGGGTCTCAACAACAACAACATGCACACAGACACATACACACACATACACAGATGTCAAGTTAAAATTTATTTTTTCGCGTTCTACAGGTCCCAAGACGAGTAGATCCGTCAAAAACACGAGTTTCATTTTTTAGCGCGCTTCCAATGCTTTCCCTATACATTAACATGTATTGTAGGGAAAGTAAAAATTGTCTGAAGGCTAAATTTCTGCATACACTTTATAGTAAACGGCGAATGAATAACGAAAAGAATGAAGAAACTCGAAGAATGGATAACGAAAAGAGTATTTATGCATATGAGCGTATATTTTCCCCATTAAATACACGCAAAAATATTTAGTGTTCGAGTAGCACACAAAACAATTAATGAGGGTTCAAAAAGTATCTCGAGTCCACGGAGCCGGCGCCTATGATCCCAGGAAAGCCGAAATGGAGACGTTTCTCAAATGTGCTATGAGAGAGAGACCTCAATTTCAAAAAGAAAAAATTGACTGACTGAATTCCAAACTGTGGACCGCAATGGTTATGATATTGCACAGGCAGTGAGCCAGCGACTTAATTACTGTCTTAACCCTTAACGATAAAGAAATAGGTCAATGCATGTTACCTACACAGTTAGATTGCTCCAAGGTTGCTGTTTCTCTTAAGAAAAACAAACACTCTTACCCTTCCAGATTTAAAAAACAAATTAGATGGATTTTATAATTGTGTAGCTAGATGTATCAGAATAATAATGATGATTTAGTTTAAGAGAATTGGACTTTATAAGTGTGTTAGAATAATACTATGTTTTAAGAATAATTGTATAATGCAGGGGTATGCTCCTCAGGTATGCTGAGTATTGAGCAAATAATAATGGAGAGAACGTCATTATGTTTTTAAGAATTAGTTCAAGTTCGTCAAAGTTAGGAGGGAATACAATTGGAGCAATGTTGTAGTAATGATATATATCTGTTTGTTTTCGTAACCTTTGTCCGCATTTCAGTATCACTTAAATTCTAAGTAAAATATCTACAGTGGGGATAAAGAAACTTTTCAATTGTAGTATTGCGCTATCAGCGGGTCTTATAGCGCCCAAAAATGGGCTCGTTGTATTGACCACGCAACATCCGTGACTTCGAAATCTGAATATCTTCACACTTTTATTATCAGCTGCCAAAAGTCTTCGGGTTGGCCGTGTGGTCTGGGTTTTCAACACTTTTATTGTCGACCACGGGGCTGAAGCCAACGAATCTAGATTTTCAAGGAGTGGAGCAGTCCAGTGGTTAGCGCACTAGTGGTGAATAGACTTGAATAACCCGAGTTCGATTGCCTGCTCTGTCAAAACTGTCCTCGTGTTTACCATGTCACTATAAATATGTGGGTGCGTAAGTCCTTCCGAGAGGTTGGTGGTATAGGAAGGAGGGTACGGTCACTGTGGATGCTTCCCCCACTTGGTTGCAATCTACATTGAGCGGCAATTCCGGCCTTTCAAACAGATACCTTACACCTTTGGATAGATTGGACGATCTGGTTCGAGGAAAATGAAGACAGATTTTCGACTTCTACCCCAGGAGTGAACAAAATGGGAGGTGGATTAAAAAATATTACCAATCCCAACAAAAACATTCCCAGTGACTTAAGCTGAATATTTGCATATGTATAGCACCAACCACGGAACAGAATCTAACGAAGCCAAATTTTTATTTTCTCGCCCCCCCCTATGGAGGGACAAAATGAGGAGGGGGGGTCGAAAAAGTATCTTCAAATCCTCCAGAATTCCCTCGGTGACCTAAAAGGCTGAAACTTTGCATACTTTGAGTATTATATAGTATCTATCTAAGACAAATTCCGAATAGTTTCAACAGTAAGCGACATGCATTTTTAAATAAAATAAAACTTAAAAAATAAGTTGTAAATTATTTTAATAAGAGTATAAATTTCTCTGCCTTGGACAGGCTACTAGTACTGAAATGCAATTGATGCGATGCAAAATCTGAAATAATGTAGCCATAAATGCGTTATAGAATTACAAATGGGCGTTACATACGGTCAAAACAGGCATTTAATTCACGTTGTTTTATGAGGAGGTGTAGATGTGAAAAATATATTAAAACATTCCCAGAATCCAATTTAATTTGCTGAAAATATTTGATCATATTAGATTCAGCGGATTTTAGAAGTTATTTAGTTGGGGGATCTTATTTTAAAGTTTTCACTTTTGCATAAAATTGTACAAAATGAGAAATAGTTTTTGCCATTAATCTGCTTCTTGTAAAGCTTAGTAAACCAATATAAAGCGTATGTATATATCTTCAATCTCGATTAACAAATGGCCATAGACAAACATTCAAAAATAGCTTCTCATATTTCGTTTTTTCGAACTCATTCTCATTTCCCGAAAATCCCCCATCAAAATGCATATCGCTGCTCAAAAGATATAAGCGTGTATTGTAAGAGTTTGGAATATTTGACAGCCAATAATAATTAAATGCAAATTGTATTTTATTACAGCTTTTAAACGTGAGTTTGAATTGATTATTCTGTTTTAACTAATACATTTTTACTGATACATTTAACTGATACATTTTTACTGATATATTTAACTGATACATTTTAACTGATTATTTTTTTTTGTAGAAATAAGGTAATTATTAGGAATTAAAGAATGAATTAAAGAAAATTCAAATGCGTTTCAGTTTCATTAAGTATTTGTTAAAATCGGACGTTAAATGCCATGCATACAATAACTTTCAGAAAAAATAATATGAAATCTGATACATTAAATATGTTTTCAGAGTATTAAATTCTATAGAAATTTTAAGGCATTACATTTAAATGACATGACGGCTCATTCAGCAAGTCATGAAATTAGCAAAACTAGCTTCCTTCGCGTATCCTTCATCTCAATCAACACTTTTTTCTAGTAAGACCAGATTCAGCAGATTTTTAGCAACATTTTAAAGTCCTGTAGAAAATTAATTAGATTTTGCGTAAAAAAAATTTTTTTTAGTAAAATCCTAGTAGATTAAAACGTTAAATTCACAATTTTACTCAATGTTTAGCAAGTTCCCACACTGCCGAATTTTGGCCTGTTCCATAAATAATGTGGCAACACTAGGTAAAGATTGCCGGATTTGGCTACTTATGCCAGTTTGACTATTTTTGAACATGACGGGCTAAGCAAATATGTTCATATCTCTTTATACAATGAATGGAATTTTTGCTTTTACAAAGAAGAACTAGTTCTAAAAACTATTAGAAGGAAACCAAAATCACTTAAACCTTTAGAAATTGACAATTAATAAATTTGTTAATATTCGGAATGAAACAAAAATTTAATGAGAATTGAATTTTATATGTTTGTTAGAGTAATACTAATACTATGTTTTAAGAATACTAATTGTATAATGCAACGGTATGATTCGCCTCAGAGATGCTGAGTTTTGAGCAATTACCAATGGAGAGACTGCCATTATGTTTTTAAAAATTTGTTCAAGTTCATCAAAGTTAGGAGGGAATATAATTGGAGCAATACATTGAGGGGCAATTCCGACCGTTCAAACAGATACCTTATACCTTCGGGTAGGTTGAACGGCCTGGTTCCAGAAAGAAGAATCCAGATTTTCGACTTATACCCCAGGAGTGAACAAAATGGGAGGTGGATTTAAAAGTCTTTCCAGTCCCTACAAAAACATTCCCAGTGACTTAGACTGAAGATTTGCACATGTATGGCATGAACCACAGAACAGAATCTAATGAAGCCAAATTTTTATTTCATTCCCCCCCCATGGAGGGACAAAAGGGAGGGGGGTCGAAAAAGTCTCTTCAAATCCTCCAGAATTCCCTCGGTGACCTAAAATGCCGAAACTGTTGCATATTTTTAGTTTTGCATAGTATTTATTTAAAACAAATTCCGAATGGTTTCAATAGTGAGCGCCATGCTCTTTTGAACAAAATAAAACTTAAAAAATAAGTTGTAAATTATTTTAGCTTCACCAGAAGTAGTGAAATGAAATTGATGCTGTGCAAAATCTGAAATAATTTAGCCATAAATGCGTTATGGAACTGCAAATGAGCATTACATACGGTCAAAACAGGAATTTAATTCACGTTGTTTTATGAGGAGGTGTATGTAGATGTGAAAAAGATATTAAAGCATTCCCAGAATCCAATTCAATTTGCTGAAAATATTTGATTATATTAGATTCAGCGGATTTTAGAAGTTATTTAGTTGGGGGATCTTATTTTAAAGTTTTCACTTTTACATAAAATGGTACAAAATGAGAAATAATTTTTGCCATTAACCTGCTCCTTATGAAGCTTAGTAAACCAATAAAATGCGCATGTATATCTCTTCAATCTCGATTAACAAATGGTCATGGCAGACAAACATTCAAAAATAGCTTCTCATATCTCGTTTTTTCGAACTCATTCTCATTTCTTGAAAATCCCCCATCAAAATACATATCGTTACTCAAAAGATAAGCGTGTATTGTTAGAGTTTCGAATTTTTGACAGCCAATAATAATTAAATGCGAATTGTATTTTATTACAGCTTTTGAATGTGAGTTTGAATTGATTATTCGGTTTTAACTAATAAATTATTTCTTTTTGTAAAAATAAGGTAATTATTAGCAATGAAAGAATGAATTACAGAAAATTCAAATGCATTTCAGTTTCATTAATTATCTGTTAAATCTAACGTTAAATGCCATGCATACTTAATAACTTCCAGAAAAAATAATATGAAATATTAGATATTAAATATGTTTTCAAGACATTAAAATATGTGGAAAGTTTTTATCCATTTTATTAAATAACATGACAGCTCAATCAACAAGTTATGATATTTGCAAAACTAGCTTACGTTGTTTATCCTCCATCTCAATCAACACTTTTCTCTAGTGGGACCAGATTCAGCAGATTTTTAATTTTTCAGTAGATTTTTAGCAACATTTTAAAGCCCTGTAGAAAATTAATTAGATTTTTCGTAAAAAAAAAAGTTTTTTTTGTAAAATCCTAGTAGATTCTTTGTTGAAACGTTAAATTCCCAATTTTTACTCAATGTTTCGAAAGTCCCGCACTGCCGAATTTTGGACTGTTCCATGAATATGGCAACACTAGGTAAGGATTGCCCGTCTGGCTACTTTTAGCCAGTTTGACTCTTGAACATGATAGGCTAAACAAATATGTTCTTATCTATTTATACAATGAATAGAATTTTTGCTTTTACTGTTTAAGAAGATTAACTAGTTCTAAATATTATTGAAATGAAAACAAAATCGCTTAAATCGTTTAGAAATTGATAATTAATAAGTTTGCTTATATATGGAATGAAACAAAAATTTAAAGATATCAGTAGGTTTTTTGCGGATTGGGAAAATTGAGCTCCCTTAAGAATAAAAAGACCGACCAGCCAAACCAGTAAAAGCAAGAAGAAAGCTCTCTTGAATTGTTATTTTATGTTACATTGCCATTTATTATCCATATCTATGAGCTCTATTTAAATCAGTTATGGCAATGGAATTATTTTAACTTTGAATTTCAAAGCAATAAAGATAATAAGTTTTTAAATTTTTGTTTCTGAACCTTTATTTACTGCATATTCTTTTAAATATACGGAATACGTAGTTTTATATAAAGTTAACCTTGAAAATATTTGTCATTTCTTCAAGACGGTATTAAACCTTTTAAGTTTAAGGGTAGTTGTGGTGGTGGTAAATGGAACTTACATTAATTAATAGCTCGCCCCTACAAATTTAAGTAAATGAAATTTAAAGATTAAAAAAATAATTTAATAGACATACGTATGTTGCATTTCTGTTAGTAGATTTTTGGTAGATATAAATTTTGAATGCAGAACATTTTAGTAGATTTTGAAGATTTTTTGTCTCCCAGATGTATTATATGCGACTAAAATTTTAATACCTAAAAGTTTCTGCTACAAGTATTTAGTATTAGGAGTCCATTATTTTTTCTGATGTTATTCTAAATATTGCACAATATAAAGATATGAAGAGTATAAATAAAATTCTCTTCATATGAGAAGATACGTCTAATAATAGATTTGCAATTTTGACACCCAGTGTAAATCAAGTGAAATTACATTTTGATTACGGATTTTGAATTAGAATTTGAGTTGAGTTTTCTGCTTTAATTAATAAATTAAAAGTTTTTTATAGAAATTAGGTAAGAATTAGGAATTGTGAATGAATTACAGAAAATGCAAATACATTTCAGTTTCATTAATTATTTGTTAAAATTACACGTTACATGCCATGCATACTTTAAAATTTTATTTATATAAAATAAAATGAAATCTGGGATAATACATAAATATATTTCCAGTTACTCAATTAAATACAAACCCATTTTAATGAATGACATGACAACTCAAGCAGCAGGGCATGAAATTTAAAAAGAAGTTTCCGTCATGTATCCCACATCTCAATCAACACTCCTTATCAGTGTGATTCGATTCAACCGATTCTTAATTATTTAACAGATTTTAAGCAAAAGTTTAAGGTCCAGTAGAAAATGCAATAAATTTTTGGTAAAAAAAAAGAAACATAGTCAACTCTTAGTAATTATTTGCTAAAACGTTAAATTCCCAGTATTTTACTCAGTTTTCCGAATGTTCCTTTACTGCTGAATTTTGGTTTGATCCCTGAATCTGGCAACGCTGGATAAAGGTTGCCAGGTTTAGCAACTTTTAATGGAATTTAGACCGGAACGGCATGGATGCTGTGGGGAATGTACCCATATCCACAGGGAATGTACCCACATATTTAACAATACATATTTATTATGTTGAACGGAAATGATTACAGGCACACACACGCGCAGAAGTAGTGAGAGGGCGAGAGAGACAAAATCACACAACTGACAGTTTTACAAAAAGGCTCGAAATATGTCCAGCAATACTTAAAACTTGCTTATCCGTTCAAATTTGAAAAATCTCCCAGGAAAAAAATACTTTCTCTCGTGATAATATGAGAAAGTAGGAATAATGGGTGAAGTCGTAGTTAAAGAATTTAAAAGTTTATATTTTAAAATATGTGTACTAATACTAAATTAGTTGCTTAATATAATCATATCTGGTACTTTATTTACATCAGTTACATGCAAATTTAGAACATAATGTGATTTTTTACCACCACTCAAGCATTGTTAATATTATTCTGAGAACGGGAGGAAACTTTTGCAGTTTTGATATTTACAACTATTTACGATAAAACAAAGCGCAGATTTGTAGGCGCCATCTTATGACAGTTTCGGCCCGGAAGGTCCTGACACAAGAAATTCACGTCACAAATTGCAGATGTGGTTGAGGCAAAGATCTCCTCGGGCCAAGGATTAAACAATTATAATTGAAAATCTTATGTAAATGTGGCTTTCATTTATTTTATACATTTTTCATTATTTCTTAGGTTAAAGGACATTATATAGAAATTACGAAATTTCCAATAATAAGATTATATCTTAATTATAATTTAATAAGCGATATATATAATCTTATTTAAGTCATGTATAATTTAATTAGTAACAATATAACTATTACAATTACAACTAATCGCTTTTAAGAAAGAAATTGAAGCAATTCTTTGTAAATACCTAATAAATCAATTTAAAAATGTCTTTACTGTAGCAATAGAAAAATTCCATTAAGATTTGTAAGATTTTTATTAATATTAATATCTACTAAGCTAAAAAGTGTATATTTGCATATTGAACAAATGTGGAGTCGCCATAGCATTTGGTTAAATACGCTGATTTTATTTAATTAATTTAAACATGGCAAAGCTCTAGTTAATTAACAAGATATCGCATATTATTTCTTCTGTTAATTTAAATTTGAACTAGCTTTTCCAGTAGCAAAATATTTCTTTTGTATTAAATAAAATCTGTTTTGTGTCCTGTGAAATTATATCCAGGGAATTGTCTATCTGTATTAAGCTGGATAAATATAAGACCATAATGCGTAAATTTACATTTTCCATGAAGCTCAACAGGGGTAAATATTTATTTTATCTGGTGTATCTAAGAAAACATAGTTTCTGAAACTAATATGAATATTTGTTTCTTATTCACAGTAATCCAGGTTTGATCTTATTTTTGTTTATCTACGTTCTGTTTCAAAAGATTTTAAATTATTTATGAAACATTTAATAACAAATGTTTTTTTATAATTTATGAATAGTGTAAATTTTAATGACAAGGAAGTAGAAAAATTTGATTAAATAGTGTTATATTTTTTAATCAGTTATGTTATTCAGGTCTGTCGTTCTGCTGCTAATATATTTTGAACCTAAAAACCATATTTAGACAACTAACTAGTTGAACCACTGCACCACGAGATTAAACTAAGCTGTGCTTTCTTTAATAATTATGCCGAATGTACCTCAAAACAAGTGCAGCGGTTTTAGTAAATTTAACAACATTTTATAAAACTTATTTTGCTGTTTGTTTGTCAGTATGATTCAAATAGTTGATGCCCTGACTAATCAAGTTCTATTAATCACAGTAACATGAAATTTGGTATGCCGTTGTATTTTGTGATACATTTTAATTATTTTTATTTTGCACATTATCCAGCTAGCTCATCTTGGATTCCGGTATTGCAATGTATTCGTTTCGGGAGAATATATAGAGAACTGGAACAGCTAGAAAATAAAAATTTAGTGTGTTGTTATATTTTATAGTATATTTTAATTCTTTGTGGATTTTGAATTTTATCGGGCTAGTCCGTCTTTCGCCCGTCAAAAGTATTTTACATGTCTTTTTAGAAATTACTAAAAAACCCGTGCAGCTTGAAAGTTCAAATTCAGTATGTCATTAACTTTTTTGATGTATTTTAAATTTGAACCTTATAACACCCAGCTTCTTGAGCTCGTCATAAGAATGTGCTCCTTTTTGGAGACTAACTTGAGAAGCGAAGAAGCTAAAGAGTATGAATTTACTATACCACTGTTTTTACTGGTATATTTTATATCTTTTATATTTTGAGCCTTATCGGGCATGTCCGTCTTGAGATCGCAATAGAAATATACTGGTTTTTGTGAAATAATTTAAGAATAGAAGCAGATAAGTAGTTCAAATTTGGTTTGTCCCTGTCTTTCATAAATCTAAGCTAAATGCATTTTAATACATACATTTTCATGTATGTAGATAATAACATTTTTCATATAATATTATTTTTCATACTTGTAGCGCTTACATGTTTTTCACACTTCTACACATATTTAAACATGTTTTTATACATTATTTCATACATGTTTTACATGTTTTTCCCATTTCTACATATGTGTAAACATTTTTATGCATTGTTTTTATACATGTTTTAAAATGCTTTTTATTTTTACTTTTCTTAAGTGTATTTTATATATATCATTTATTTTTTCTTGTTATTTCAACATACACAAATTTTTAAAGTAAAATGGGATGAGATTCGCTGCGGTGCCACCAGCTAGCAGACTATTTATTTAAAAGTCACGGCTACCGATAGTGGAACCGAAAATACTCGACTTTCTTCTTAACCTTCGCGACCTATGACAATATAAAAATAAGATATTATTTCCTTCTCAATACATTTGACTATGCCCCTGAAGTACTCAGCTCAGCAGCCTTGCTTACGCAATTGTTTGTTACGCGGGCAGTATCAAAAATATCCTGGGGGTTTCTAAACAACAGATGCTGGTGGGGGATTATATACTTTGTATTTGATGGGCTATAGGGATATATCAGAAATGCTATTAATTGTTTTCTTATACCTTAATAATTAGATTATACCCTGTAAAGAACCATAGTGCCCCAACCGGGATTCGGATCCTGATCTTCGAAATATCTAGCCGAAGCTACTTTGAGCTACTGGGACGAACATGCAAACTCTTATTTTCGAAGTGAACTCTGCATCCTCCACTTCCTGATGTCAGATTGAGGTGCAAATGACAATCTGATTGAACTTTTACCTTAGGTTACCTCCTGATTCAATTGTATCCTACAAGTTAGCTTCCTACGTGTTCGTTATCCTCTCGATTTGAAATCGGCGCTATATATCCTACAGTTCATTGAATCCATGCTAGTTGTACTAGGGAACTTACAGACATCTTTGACTAACCTACCTTGGACATCTTTACACTAACCTACAGGGTTAATTTGTTCTTGCGCCCATGTATAGAACCTTGGTGTCTTAACCGAAAATTGAACCTTGGATATT
Source organism: Amaurobius ferox (assembly GCA_951213105.1). Taxonomy (NCBI): domain Eukaryota; kingdom Metazoa; phylum Arthropoda; class Arachnida; order Araneae; family Amaurobiidae; genus Amaurobius; species Amaurobius ferox. The sequence goes on from OX578139.1 coordinate 29,927,092, forward strand.
CGAACTGGTCAGCCGACGATCTACCGTTGAGCTAATGGGACAACATAGCAAGTTCTTATAGTCTAAATTAGTTTGTATCCTATATTTCTGTTATACATACTGCATGATTTTGTAGTCTTTAAATCAAAAATATTTTTGCAATGATTTTATGTATGGTTTTTAAATTAGTTAATCATGTTGATCACGTAGTTTTAAAAAACGGTTATTTCCAATTTATTTTGTCATACTGAAATTAAATTCGTATTATTATTCGCCGAGAAAGTGCTTTTAAACCTTCAGCTATTCTGATACTTTTCTCGTAAGATTTTTTTTCATATTTTTTGTTTTTCGTTTGGCAACGACTTCCGTTGTGGATCACGTGGTACAATTGTTTAATTACATATGTCTGTTTGCAGACCCCAAAGCGTACGTCTTACTCACCCATGGGTTTAGAGCAATTAAGTGTACGGCCGGAAAAATAAAACAGATGTCTGTTTAACTCTGTCAGGGTGGTTGTTCAAATTATGTATCATACAAAAAGAAAGCTGTTTTCTATACTCCATAACGGATTGCAATTTTCTACACTGTATTTTAACAATCATTTTACTATTTAACAAAGTTTAATTGCATTGATAGTATGTATAGAACGCGAGGTAGTAGAAATTCTTTTTTCAAGCTCTTTTGTATTTAACTGTATAATTAATGTGAATTTATTGGTACATGCAATAATAAATATAAAATTCACTAAAATTTTTACAAGTTATTAAAATTTTTTTAATATTTTAAAGGATCATATTTTTATTGATTACATTCTCACTTAGTACTAAACTAGAAGATATCTGAAAAATAATCACCAAAGAATATATATCACTAAAAATGCTTAATTTTTTTATTCATTAAATTAAATTGTTGCTTTAATGCAATTAAATTTGCATAATATAATTTTAAAAATAGCAATTCGTTAGTTTAACTTTTTGAATCACAGTGCTAGAATTTTTTTTAGTCAAAGTAATTAAAGATTCTTTTATATCTAACAAGATGATTTCAAAGGGATATAATTCTCAATTAAAATATCATGCTAAACATTTCTCTCGTCTGCAATATTATGCTTCTTGAAATATGACAGAATAGATTTATAGCGTATTATGAAAATACTGTAGAAGATGAATTGCAAATATAGATTTTGAAAAATGTAATTTATTTTAGCGTTCTGAAACAGTTTTATTAATATAATTAATCTAAAGATATTTACAGAAATAATAATATATATATATATATATATATATATATATATATATATATATATATATCTATTATCGATTATATATATATCTATAGATTATATATATATCGATTATATATATATCTATTATCTATATTTTAGCACATGTGGACTAATATTGATATTTTGCTCACAGTAACAGATCAATAAATAAAATTTGCTAACTGAAGCTGATGTACAGTAGCGACTACTATACATCAGCTAAAGATTATCCTGAAAATTTTACTATTACATCACCTTCATTCTATTAATTGGTATCCCATTTTTAACACTTTACAACAAAGTTGAAAAGTGTTTATGACTTTGTTCATTCTGTCTGTCTGTCTGTCTGTCTGTCTGTCTGTCTGTCTGTACGTTAGCACGATAACTGCCGTAAAAATGAGTTTATCAAAATGAAATTTTAGTATGTTGTTCAGACGGTCTGTAGGACCTATGGGAATATAAATAAATAATATCACCCAATTAGTTTTTTATTGAACCCGGGTTGAAAAAATGAAATACATTGAACCCTATGGGACCTAATTTTTCAAACATTTTTTAAGTAAATTTAAAATTCACGAATTGCTTCGAAATTTTTAGGAAATATTCACATTATCCCATAGAATATATAAAAAAAAATTCAGTAAAATATGTTAAGTAGTTTTTTAATTAAAAAAATTATTTAATATAGGGAAAAAAACAAATTCAATTAAATTCTGACTTTGGGATATCTTCCAGAAAGAAAAGAGAGAGATATTATATAATAAATATCTCTCCATTTGTTTAAACGTTTTGCATATGGGAGTGGCTTCATATTTTAAAATAAATTTGGTAGATAGCAATTTTTCATTTTTTTTTAATTTTGTATAACTCTTCATGATAAATTTAATTGATGGCATTTTAAATGCACTTTCCTACGTCCTAGAGAGTTAAAATTTGGTACACAGCTTAAATTTGTTGAACATTTTATTCGACAAAAATTTGATGGATCTTTAAATATAGATCATACATTTTTTTCGAAATGGCCTGAAAATAATCCCCGTTCACTTCTATAAATCATTGTTACAATATTGTTAAAAATTCTGATGTGGACAGCACATGTCTTTCACTGCAGACTCATATTCGTTCTCTTTATTTATTCAATGATAATTTGAGTTTATCTGCACAACATAAGTATTTTAAATGACATTGAATTTACACGTTAAACTTAAATTTGGTTCTCATTTGATAGCTGGACTTATTGTCAAAGGTGGCGTAGCGAAAACGCGAAAAAACTAGAATATCTCAAGAACGGCTAGTCCTAGAGTAATGGGGTTAGTCTTATTCTTTTTGTTGTCAAAAATCACATATAAAATAGGAATTTAATTGATATAATTGAGCACACGTAGTCTTTTATTTTTATATATAACGATTTTTGCGGGCCATTTCGCAAAAATAGCCCGTTCCTTTTTCCCGAATCGTAGTAGAATAACCTACAAATGATTTATATACAAAATTTTGTTAAATTTGGTATATAAATCACTTGTAGGTTATTGAAATATTATACACCAAATTTTGTTAAATTTGGTTCATTAGTTTTTAGCTAGAGTGGATAAAGGCAATTTCTGCGGCCATTTCGCAAAGAAGGCAGATTCTTTTATTACGAATCGTACTATAATCTAATGAACATCAGGATTTCCCACAAAAAATATACCTACCAAATTGTATGAAATTCGGTCCATTAGTTTTTCAATTAGAGTGGATGTAATATCCACACAGACACACAGAAACATACACAGATACACCCTTACACACACAGACGTCTTCCTAAAACTAGTTTTTTCGTGTTCTAGAAGTCCCAAAACGTGTAGATCCTTTGAAAATTCGAGTTCCGATCTTCGGCACGATTCCAATACTTTGAGTACATACACATACACATATATATTATCTGTGTATCTAAATTCCGTGCCTATGCAATTACAATAGTTGTGATTTTAAATGATCCCTAAACTTTTATTATTTCTTCAAGGAAGCCTAATTTTAACATATGCAGAATGCAAATATCTCAAGCGATTGTAAGATGAATTACATAAGAATTGCTGAATTTTTTTCACACAAAATTATTTAGCTCTGGAGTCTGGAATACAAGTTATATGAATGAAATATTCATTGATTTTGCATAAAGAATCAGATGATTTATATTTCGATACAGTTTTAAATATTTAAGTATAATAAATTACTGTAGTACTGTGATAATGTAAAAGATATTACCACTGAATGAATCACATTTTAGAAATTTTTAAATGAAATTACATTTCAGTTGGAAAGTGTTTCATAATCAATGCTTATGCATGATTGATCTTTCTAGTTATCAATTGGGCGAGATTTCCGTCAATTTGGCAACGTTTAAGAAAAGTTACCAAGTTAGCGATATTCCGCAAAATTCGTAGCTCTGAATTTGGAGATGTGAAGAATAAAATATCCTGATCACGTTTTTATGTACTAAATGAAAACACTAAAATTGTATTATAAAATATACCCTTTCTAGACTTTTTCCGTTTCAACAATCGGCTAAATGAATTTATTGGGTAAACACAATATGTGAGTTTATTAGCTAAACACCGTATATAAGCTTGAAAATTATTTTCCAATATAATGAAAGTGAAGTACGCAATCTGCAATTAATATAATTAAACGAAATGTCAAACCATTCATTTATAAAATATATTTTTACATCTATATATTTATTATTCAAATAGAAAAAAAATCATGAATATCAACAAACACATTTAATTCAATTGCTTTGCTGAGCAACATGATATAAGATAGATTCTTCTTCACAAAATGCGAAATAATCATTTTGATTTCTTTATACTTTTAGTCGTTGAGTAAATGATTGCAAATAATAATAAACCATGGAGATAGATTGTCCATTTAAAGTCATGTTTCAAACAATTCATGCTTTCAGATAATGACTATTTTGCGCAAAAATCCTCATCAAACTCAGAAAAAAAGTTTTAATTCACGTGTTGACGTTTAGAAAAAAGATTTCCATCCTTTTCGTTTGGATAAACCACGGAGGTAGAGAGTAGAAGTCCTAGGAAAATGTTCCGTTTCCCATTAATATCTCGACAACCACTGGTCTTAGAAATCCGAAATTTGGACTAAATATATGGGGGGCTATTTCAAGCTTATCCACAAAAAATTTCATTAAATTCAGGTTAGCCGTTCTCTCGTGATGATGAGACAAATTAAAGTTTCGTTTTTTACTAATATCTCTAGAACCACTGGTCGTAGAAACTCAAATCATTGACTAAATGTTAAGTGGGGCTATTTCCAGGCTATTCACACAATTTTATCAAATTCGGTTCAACCGTTCTCCAGTGATGATGGGACAAACAGACAGACAGACAGATTTTCAATTTTATTGACACTTTACAACATATTTGAAAAGTGTTTATGACTTTGTTCATTCTGTCTGTCTGGCTGTCTGTCTGTCCGTTAGCACGATAACTGCCGTAAAAATGACTTTATCCAAATGAAATTTTACTATGTTTTTCAGACGATCTGTGGGACTTATGGGAATATAAATAAATAATATCACCCAATTAGTTTTTTATTGAACCCGTGTTGAAAAAATGAAAAAACATTGAACCCTATGGGACCAAATTTTTCAAACATTTTTTAAGCAAATTTATAATTCACAAATTGCTTCGAAATTTTTAGAAAATATTCACATTATCCCATAAAATATATAAAAAAAATTTCAGTAAAATATGTTAAGTAGTTTTTTAATTAAAAATCATTTAATATAGGGAAAACACAAATTCCATTAAATTCTGACTTTTGAGATATCCTCCAGAAAGAAAAATGAGATATATTATATAATAAATATCCTTCCAAAAATTTAATTATTTTGTATATGAAAGAGGCTTTACATTTTAAAATAAATTTGGTAGATAACAATCTTTCAAATTTCTTTTTAATTGTATATAACTCTTCATGATATACTTATTTGGTGGTATTTTTAATGCACTTTCCTACGCCCTAGAGAGTTAAAATTTGGTACACAGCTTAAATTTGTTGAACATTTTATTCTACAAAAATTTGGTGGATCTTTAAATATAGATCATACATTTTTTTCGAAATAGCCTGCAACTAATCTCCGTTCACTTCTAAAAATCATTTTTGTATATTGGGAATACTGATGTGGGCAGCACATGTCTTTCCCTGTAGACTCATATTCATGTTCTCTTTATTTCTTCAATAATAATTTGAGTTTATCTGAACAAAGTAACAGCCATAAGTATTTTAAATGACATTGAATTTGCACGTTAAACTTAAATTTGGTTGTCATTTGATAGCTGGACTTATTGTTAAAGGAGCGTAGCGAAAACGCGAAAAAACTGGATTATCTCAAGAACGGCTGGTCCTAGAGTAATGGGGTTAGTCTTATTATTTTTATTGTCAAAAATCACGTATAAAATAGGAATTTATTTGATATAATTGAGTACACGTAGTCTTTTATATTTCTATTTAACGATTTTTGCGGGCTATTTCGCAAAAATAGCCCGTTCCTTTTTCCCGAATCGTACTAGAATAACCTACCAATAATTAATATACCAAAATTTGTTAAATTTGGTATATAAATCACTTGTAGGTTATTGAAATATTATACACCAAATTTTGTTAAATTTGTTCCATTAGTTTTTAGCTAGAGTGGAAAAAGGCAATTGCTGCCGACCATTTCGCAAAAAAGGCAGATTCTTTTATTACGAATCGTACTATAATCAAATGAACATCAAGATTTTTCACAAAAAACATACCTACCAAATTTTATGAAATTTGGTCCATTAGTTTTTCAATTAGAGTGGATGTAATATCCTCACAGACACACAGAAACATACACAGATACACCCTTACACACACAGACGTCTTCCTAAAAATAGTGTTTTCGTGTTCTAGAAGTCCCAAAACGTGTAGATCATTCAAAAATTCGAGAGAAAGAGAGTTCCAATCTTCGGCACGATTCCAATACTTACACACACACATATATTAGCTGTGTATCTGTGTATTATGTATGTATCTAAATTCCGTGCCTATGCAATTACAATATTTGTGATTTTATATGATCCCTAAACTTTTATTTTTTCTTCATCGAAGTCTAATTTTAACTTATGCAGAAAGCAATTATCTCAAGTGATTGTAGGATGAGTTACATAAGAATTGCTGAATTTTTTTCACACAAAATTATTTAGCTCTGGAGTCTGGAATAAAAATTATTTGACTGAAATATTCATTGATTTTGCATAGAGAAACAGATGATTTATATTTCGATGCAGTTTTAAATATTTAAGTATAATAAATTACTGTAGTACTGTGATAATGTAAAAGATATTACCACTGAATGTATCGCATTTCAGAAATTTTAAAATGAAATTGCATTTCAGTTGGAAAGTGTTTCATAATCAATGCTTATGCATGATTGATCTTTCTTGTTCTTTAATATTTTGTTTTAAATACAATAGGTGTTTTCTGTCATTCTCTTAAGTTTTTTCTGGCTGGTATTTAAATGACTTTGTTTGTTATGGATGCTTTACTATTTCTCTTCAATAATTCTACTTTAATCCATCTTTCATCTTTATTACTTAATATATATATATATATATATATATATATATATATATATATATATATATATATATATATAATAAAGATAAAAATAAATAAAAATAGGTGTCGTACCATGGTTCAAAAACATATATATATATATATATATATATAAATTTCATAAATACCGAAGCATGCTACAAAATTTGAGGATACTATGCAAATATGAATATGTAAAAAATAAAAAATAAAGATATTAAGTAGAAAGGAATGACAATGCAAAATACATTTAATTTATTGCGCAAATGCAGCTTATAAATAAAATGATTTCAATAATAATAATAACAGTTTGAAAATCCAATGATAGAAAAGTGAGAAGCTGCAACTCGAAAAACCTAACTTTATAACAAACCTACATAACAAAAGTATTAAACAGCAAATCTTCAAGAAAATGGGAAAAAAATACAAATTTCGAGTCATCAAGTTAAAGATAATCAACAAATATCAATGGTATGGAATCGATAATAGAGCAACATATAAAATCCAAGCATTAATGCTAAACACGTGGACAAGGGGTAAGCCTAAATAATGGGATTGTTCACTTCGCCAAAACTCTTCATCGGGTCCAAGTATTTTGCCGAAGCAAACACAAAATATGTATGTTTTTGAAGAAAGAGATATATTATATCTATAAACTATTTCCACTTGCACAACATACATAAAAAAGGTAAAATAAAGGAAACAAAAATACCTGCAATAAACACTACATATGCCCGAACCAGTCGAACCCTGGAACCCAGAATGAAGTGACCAGTGTTGTATTCGCAAAGGGAAAAGAAATGATCTACTGTTGTCAATAGTAAAAAATAAATAACAGTAATGGGAAAAGGCAAGAAAAAGTAATAATATACAATAAGATCTACAGAAAGTGGGGCTTATAGTTAGGCTTATGTTTAAGTGGATGTGAAAATAAAAGTATTATTAATTTAATACAAGAGAATGGTGATGTCTGGCAATTATTACTAATAGTAGCTTCATTAGGAATTCATTCCATATTGTCTGGATTGAAATCTATATCTATGAGATAATTTTCAGTATGTACTAAGAAAATCAGATCACCAACATATCTGTAAAATGTATAATCTATTGAAGTAAAAGACTTTTCATAATGATAAAGGTATAAATTAGCTAACATGCTGCTACTGCAGCCACCCTGTGGAACTCCTGAGACTTGTAAGTATAATTTATTTCCTTGAAAAATATAAGTATTGAAAATAACAATGTTAAGAAGTTTAGGAAAATTTATAAAATTTGTTTGAGTTAATAGATTAGTAATATAAGCATTATATAGAGCTAAAATTACATCATATAGATCTGAGATTTTAATATTATTAAAAAGATCTTTAAAATCAAAAGTTTGAAATCCTATTAGTTTTCTAAGTGATGTTAATTTATTCTTTCATTCTTTAATATTATTTAGAATAAGGTAATTATTGCTAGACTGACGTAAACTATCATTTATTAGATTTAAAGAATTTAGTAGTAATTCACTCGCAGTAGTAGAGTAAGTATTATAACCACAAACAGTAGATCAGCAGATGATTGGCAACAGTAGATCATTTCTTTTTCCTTTGCGAATGCCAACACTGGTATCTTCATTCTGGGTTCCAGGGTTCGACTGGTTCGGGCATATGCAGTTTTTATTCCAGGTATTTTTTATTCCTTTATTTTTCCTTCTTTATGTATGTTGTCCAAGTAGAAAGAGTTTATAGATATAATCTATCTATTTCTACAGAAACATACATATTTTGTGTTTGCTTCGACAAAATACTTGGACCCGATGAAGAGTTTTGGCGAAGTGAATAATTTCATTATTTAGGCCTAGCCCTTGTCCACGTGTTTAGCATTAATGCTTAGATTTTATGTGTGTTTCTATTTTCGATTCCATACCATTGATATTTGTTGATTATCTTTAACTTGATGACTCGAAATGTGTATTTTTTTCCATTTTGTTGAAGATTTGCTGTTTAATATTTTTATTATGCATGTTTGTTATAAAGTTATATTTTTCGAGTTGCAGCTTCTCAGTTTTCTATCATTGGACTTTCAAACTTATATATATATATATATATATATATATATATATATATATATATATATATATATATATATATATATATATATATATATATATATATATATATATATATATATATATAATAGTAGTTTGAAAGTCAGTCCAATGAACGAAAAGTAAGAAGCTGCAACACGATAAACCTAACTTTCTAAAACACCCACAAAATAAAATATAAAACAGCAAATCATCAATCAAATGGAAAAAAATACAAAACACTAGTAACCAAGTTATAGAAAATCAACAAAATGCAATAGTATGGAGACAAATAAAGAAAATCTTAAAAATTCAAGCTAAATCGCTATACACGTGGAAAAGGGCTAAGCCTAAAATATGGAAATGTTCACTTCGCAAAATTCGTTCTCAAGTCCAAGCATTTTGACGAAGCAAACACAATATATATATATATATATATATATATATATATATATATTATATACACAGATATATATATATATGTGTGGGTGTAACCATTATGTGTAATCATTATAAGTTCTATTATAATGGTTACACATCGTCATAATTGTTCAGTATTGTTACAGCTTTCCATTCATTAGTATGATCTAATTTCTCATATAACCTAAATTTATTGATTGAATTATATTATAGGCTCTGAATCTTAAAAACGTGTGTTACTGTTTTAAAGACAATTTAAATGTTAAATATGAGTACTTGTGCTTATTATGTAACACACGTATTAGCACAAGTAGGGGCAGGATAAAAAGTAGTCTATCTTCATTTTTCATTTTTTAAACGTTATTATCTTTATGAATAAAAGTTAATAGCGTGAACAAGTTATAAAATTCATAAGGCATTTTTTCTTTGAATTTACTCCCTTGGGGAATAAAAATATGTAATTGTAATCTGTATAATGTAAACTCAATGTTTTTAATAAATTCCATTCAGATGTGATATGGTTCATACCAAATGTCGGGATTCTTCCACAGTTCCCCAGTACCAAACCAATCACTTTAGTATTCCCCTGCTTATCTCGTTTTAAGAGTATTTGCTGTTTTTAAGAACTTTGATATTTTTCCTAATAAGAAAAGTGTTCACCTTTAATATGTACTTCACCTGTTCGGTAATTCGTGTTTACCTGTAAACAGTCTTAATAAATATATAAATAAAAATGTAAAATCTGGATTATCAAAATAAGGGTTGCTGAACCCTCACTGTCTAGCAGAAATTGTGATTTGAAAAACTAATGAATTTGGGGGATTAAAATTTATTAATTGGACAAGACTGTCTTCCAGTAGAGAAAACTTAATCTTTTGTCAGTGAATTTCTGTCACTGGCCTCAAATCATAGTTCAGTAAACTTCTCATAAGTTCGATTTTTCAATTAAAAAACTATAAAGAAAATCTGACTGATGATTAGCTAAAGTACGCTACGCTCAAAACCTTGCCAAAAAGTGCTTGTGGATAAAATTAGTATTTCGTGAAGTAGTATAAAATAAATAAGTGAAATTATTAACTAGTTTTAGCTTCTAAATAAGACTTTTTAAAAATAAGTGAGACGGGGCAGCTACTTCAATTCCATTTGTATTATCTTTTTTTTCTTTCGTACATATGAAGACATGAACCCGTTTTGCCCCAAAATTAAATGATTCCCACACAGTCCCCACACAGTTGGACTGTGATTCTCACACAGTCCAAAGATCTTAGTCGCTACAGTACTAAGATCTTTGACTAACAAAGACTATTATGGACATGCATGGTACTCTATTATTTAAAGAGACACAGTGTCTAACAAAAATGTCAACAATTTTTGATTAATAAAAGTCTTGCAATATTTTCCAAAATGTCTTTCTGTATACGAACACAGGAGCATTATTTTCAGTATTGTTTTAATTCGACCCATTATGAAAAATTCACGACTGCTTAGTGGGAAACTGTCCAGAAGCAACTTTTTTGGTCAATTTTCCAGCATATACCTAGGTACATTTTTCTATTTCATTTGATATATCCCGTACATAATTAAATACCTTTTAGTTCCCCACTAACTATAGAAATAAAGCTATCTTTGCAATAGCTGGAAGCAGCGTCGATGGACTATGCGGAGATTCATGGCTCAAATTCCGACTGAGACATGGACTATCTACAATGGCATTAACAACTTTACTCTGCAAGTGAGCTGCAAGGAATCACTAAGATTGCAATTCCACAGAGTTTAAATTTGTTCCAGTATCCTATGATTTATGGTAAGCGATTCTCAACCATTTTATTTTCCTTATATACATAGTATAATCTATAAGGAAAGCATTGTGACGAGGTCGAAAATTCGAATTCGAGTTTTCTACGGGAGAGCAAGCTTTAAGCATCCCTAATCACGAATCGAACTTTTTGAGGAGATGTGTGTGTGTGTGTGTGAAAGTATGTGTGTGTGTATGAACGTATGTGCGTGTGTGTGTATTTGTGTGTGTGAAAGTATGTGTGTGTTTGTGTGTGTGTCAGTGAGTCTTTGGAGACGATATCTCACGAACGAATGGAGCGATTCGAATGAAATTTGGTACAAAAATTACAATCCGTGAATACTAGAAGCCTATTGTTTTTAAATACAATCACATGTTCAGAATCACCCTAATTTTTCGAGTGAAATTTTGAAAAAACCATCATAAAATCAAAATCTTTTATAAAGTAACTCAAATAGACATTTCTTATGTAATTTTTTCTCAGGAAACGATTGGCATAAACTTGACAACGCTAGCATGAATCGTTCCCGAGATATTGCACATTTTTCAAATGAATGTATTAAAAAATTCCATCTATTAAAAAAGAATATTATCTGTTGAGAAACATGTTCAATTTTTATATGTAATATTATGCGATAAATTTGGTGACATCATTCTCGTGGATCTAGCTCGTCCCATTCACGAGAAAAGATACTTTTGAGTAATAATTCTGTATTTGAACGCCAATATTCATTTATCTGCTATAAAAATAACTTATTTCTCCATCTATAACGCTTGGCTTGATTTTGACGCCGAATTTGGGGAAATGTCGCCAACTTAGCGGCTTTTTTAAATGTTGCCAAATTAGCAAAATCTCGCCAAATATATAAAAATGACGCTAAATCAATAAAAATAACGACTAATTGACGAAAATTCAATACTTTGAGAAGAATATAAGTATCTACTATAAGAATAACCTATTTTTTTTACTGTGAAAATAGTAAATTCATTGCATTATAAGAAAAATCATGTGCTGCCCACATCAGATTTTTGCTAATACACACATTCAATTTTTTTTTTTTGGCAATAGAACACTTTCAACGTACTGCCATATAATGAAACATTTACCTTTTGGGATTAATTTTTTTTTCGAAAATTACAGCGGTAATTTTGTTTTAAACTGTAAAAAATGAAAATCAACGGTTTTTAAATATGATTTGCTGCACTTTACTCTGAATTTTAACTGCAGATTTTCCGAATCTGCATAAGCAAATGTTTCAAGATAGCATGAATGTAACTCAAACATTCAAATGCTTAGTGTTTAGAATTTAATTGTTACCTACGAATTTAATTGTTACATACGTCCCATGAGGAAAATGATGATGCAAAACGCACATTTAAGTATAGTGTGTGTTCTTTTATGTAAAGGCACCATTTTGTTTTACCGCCATTTTTCTCGAAAGCTGTTGCCCTTAGTTGTGATTTGATTTGTGTTTAGATTGGCGACTGACAATTCCTTAAGGCGGGTTTGATACTCCAATAACTTGTTTTAAAGATCAAAAATTATGAATCATCGATGGTAGAAACTCAAAGAAAATTAAGAAATTCCTTTGTTATGCATCCATTTGGTGGATCTTCTGGGTTGTTTCACGTCTTGTTGTTACATTGTTCCCAAATTTTCCGTTATACGCCGTATTTGCTTCGCTGATGGTACGGGATACACATCAAAGGAATTTCGTAATTTTCTTTGAGTCTCCACCATAGAAGATGCAATTTGATAAAATATCTTAATCACTAAACCACGTTGGTGGGAGTGTCGAACTCGTCATAACGAACTGTCATCAAGCGAACTAAACGACAATCAAATCGCAACTCATGGCAAACATTTTAGTGAAAAATGGCAGCAAAACAAAATGGTGTCCTTGTATATAAAAACACCCTGCAGTATAGGGAAATATTATAAATAAGCAATAACTGTATTATTTTCAACGTTTTAGGATTCTATAATGGTGTGCCGATTGAGTTCGAAGTAATAAAATGTAAGTGCTTTAAATAATGGGACAGACTGTCTGTCTCCAAATAAAATACAGTTTTATGCTATGGAAATTAAGACACGAATTAGGATTAAGTACCAACAGTCTTAACATAATTTGGACGCGACAACACTAGGAGTCACATGACTAAAGAGACAAGCCGATAGAAATTTTCGTCAGATCGAAGAGGTTCTCCCCAAATCCTGCTAAACCAATTGGCAGCGAGAGGTGGTGATATATCGTGTTACCATCAGGGTCAGGGAGAGATGCGGAACCAGCAGGATGTGCTTAAGGATGTGTAATAAGCTGCAGGATGTGCTGCAGGATGTGTAATAAGATTTTTCGAAGTTCAAAATTGTTCGCATCGAGTTGGATGCAGTTCGGATAGTCAAGTAAAATGCAGTTGAGTTCGAAGTCCGTTTAGATACAGATACACTTGCAATTTCAGTAATACGATTCGCAGTTCGAATCAAATTTCTGTTCTTTGCTTCTTCACAACGTGTTTATTCGATGATGATTACCATATGCTACATAGGAGAAATGAGGCTGCCACAATATTTTCAAATTCTAATAAAGTTACTGTGCCCACTGATCGACCCAAGCCGGGGGCTTGCCTATGAAGGCCCTTAGCAACTGTTTTCCCGGCCAGGAAATACAGAATCCCCCCCCCCCGGCTCTTTATTTCCTAAGGTTCGCACCGGCCAGTGCAAGATACATACGACCTACAGGTACATCCGAATATTTTGCGGAGAAGGATGTTGTCAAGAATTAACAGTTTACATTATACATTATTATCGCACATAGCATTTATACATAGTACATACAGTAATACACCGTATTCTAATACAGCTAACAGTATTATATTAATCAATACTAAAAATTCAATTAACATGACAGTCCATTAAAAATACATAAATGTATGTCTATTATTATTACTATACATAGTTATATACATAAAGTTCACATTAATACACATTATTTTTGTACACAATTTGTTATGTAATGTGTATTGTTGAACAATATACATTATTTAATATTAAAATTCAAGTTAGTATGACAATCCATTAAAAACAACATCGGAATGTATCACAGTCCACTGTAGGAGCCTGTGATATTCTTAATATACATAATATACATAATGCACACATAAATACATGAGAGCGCGGTAGCCCAGTTGATAGCGCGCGGGAATTGCCCTCCGTAGATTCGATTCCCGCTACTGCCAGAACTGTCGCGTGTTCACGGGGAGTACGATCACGTTAATCATGTGGGTTCGTAAGTCCTTCCGAGATGTTGGTGGTAGGAGAAGGAGGGTACGGTCCCTATGGATGCCTCCCCCACTGGGTTTCGGTTTAAATTGGGCGGCACTTTCCGGCTGTCCAAACAGTTACCTTACACCTTTCTGGTAGGTCGAAGGGTCTGGGTCTCAACAACAGCACACAAATACGTAATGCACTGTGGCCACTGTAAAATTCACTAGTGACGAAATACCTTTCAACGTTAGAGAATGCTTTGTTGCTGAGGTTTTCATTTTATCAAATTGGTTTTACGCTTGTACACCATTACATCTGCCAAATTTATCCCATAACATCAAATATAGGTTTAATGAGTAAATATGCTAGTACGCAGTACTGCAGGCAGAAGCAAAGTCCACGAGTTCTGGGGTTTTGCAAGCGTCAGCCAGTAGGGTCACAGGTAACTAACATTTGCGTCTACAAAATGTCGAACAGGTAGCACCACTTGAAACGTGGGCAGAGTAAAAGTGATCGCGAAGCGAGCTCGGGGAGTTGGTGAACGTTAGCTAACAGTATGTGGACTCCAACTGCGCAGAGTATTGCGACGTCCGCGGTTGCTGAACGTCAGCGAGCAGTGGGAAGAGCTCGAATTTCGCTAAGTTAAGGACATAAGAAGGGCACTGTATTATGGGCTATAGAAAAGCAATTAAGGGAGGAGCTCCCTCTAGTGTATTTAATAGATATATAGATACAACGACATCCATTGGAATTTATTGCAGTCATCACAAGAAAGTTTGGGTTTTCTTCATGGTTTTTCCTTCTTTATTACGACGAAATGAATCAACATAAATTCTCGAAAAAAAAAATGTTACGAAGTATAATTTTGAGTTTATAATTTGTTCACGAATTTTTAACTTTTGCTCTAATTTGATAACGCCGCCCTGTAACTTTATTTCTAAAATCGTACTTATATTATTTAAATTTTCGAAATATGATGGTATAATTATTATAGTTAAAGTAATTAACTATTCTTTTGTGTTGCGCAGGCGAAAAGATAAAATTCTTTATTAAAAATTTAGCACTCTGTAATCTTTTCGTAAAATTGCAACTTGTTAAATATGCAAAAATGAACGAATTGCATATACTATGCTAATTCTGTAAAAGATAGATTTTATTTAGATATTTATCGAATTGATATTCATTTTGAAGTGTAGCAAAATTTTTCATCAGCAGGTAAAGTGTGTAACATATTTTTATTAAAATGCATTTTGATTAAATATGATAAAATATAAATTTTGAAATTTTCACAAATTGCTCGTATATTAAAAGTGTAAATAAACGGACTGCATTTTAGTTTCTTTAGTCGGGAGTTATATTTAAGATATGTGTTAGCAGTGGTACCCGCTGTTACTTGTGATTCCGGTAGTATGCAAATACTAAAAGCCATCTTAATTAAAATTTTATCTTGAAGTCACTTGCCCTCTAACGGTAAAAATTAGCTATACTATTAAAACCAGTATGACAATGTTTTTTTTTGGTTTGTCTGCATGACTCCTAAAAAGGAGTCATGCAGACAAACCAAACAGTTATTTTTTGAATGTATGACCCGTTTGTCTGTCTGACGTGATTTACAAAAAAAAAAACTCCTCACCTAAGACCTTTCTGATTTTTTTAAGCAAGCTAGCAATCCACTCATTAGTCTGAAACCTATAAAAATTTGAAAACTTTGATAGATTTTAAATTATTTGAATTTTCTAAGAATCATAAAAATGTCCAAAATGTATATGTTCCTGTGTTCCGTTTATTGCAAAGTTACTACTTGACCTAGAAACTTGTAGAATTATATTTAAAGTGAGTAAATGATCTGTGCATTTGAAGAAAACTTGAGAACATTCGAAAAGTTTCACAGATGTTCAATTATCTGCTGAAAAAACTATAAATAAGACAAGCCTACCCACACAAAAAACGATACTTTTTCGAACTACATCGCTGCTAGTTTCTGCACTGTAATAATGCTTTTGTTCGTATAAAAGCTAAATATGTGAAAATCCGCGCGTTACAGCAAAATATCTGATGTGGGCAGCACATGAGTTTGCTTATATAATGAAATTAATTTACTTCTTTCAATTAAAAACTGAAGAAAAGATCCACGGCTGATATCTTCAACCCTGATTGTAGGAGAGGAAAACTATTTTACCGTGGCGTAGATAGGCATATGTTGCGCGAGATGTGAAAAGGAAGAAGCAGGTATTTTTCCAGACAATGTGTGTCTTTTTTTGTGCGATGTTTTTTGTGCAGTATATGAAAATTTCAATCAAATTGGAACATAATTGAAGAAGTTATCAATAAAAAAAAATTTAGTAGGTTTGGTAGGCCATTTAGTTTTTCGATGCCAATTCTGAAAGAACTTCAAAATTCCAAATGGAGTTTCAATCTTGTATATCTGGCTACCGAGACATATACAAGCGTCTAGTGAAACAACAGTCGTCGCAAAAACTGATCACCGACTACATGGTAACTGAAAAAAAGTCAATTCTAAGCGAGTGCGAGGTAGTATCTTCAAGTGACGAAAGCGATTTTGAACCAGTTTACCACAAGAAATTTCGAGTATTGTCAGACTACGAAGGATAATGGTTATACGTTTTGAAAAGTTTTGTATGCGTAAAATAAGTACATATGTAAATAAAATATTTAAAAATGTTCGCATTTGTATTTTCTAAATCAGATTCCAAAAGGTTTGGCGAGATTCCAAGTAGCTGCCAAGCCTCGTGTCTTGATTTCGTTTAAAAAAGCAATTCCTAGTTATTTCGTAAGGTTTTGAGTTATTTTCTACGTGAGACTTTTTTTATGCGGTCCCAATTCACCGCATAAAGAAAATACTTTTTAATTGTGTTGCGAAAACTATTTTTTATAGCTACTCATGAAGTTTTGTGCGATTTTTTTTTATGCGTTTTCTTTGATGTTGTCCCTATCCACCGCACAAAAATAGGTTTGAGTGTCGTCGTTTGCGTTCGTCAAAAACGGAAATGGCGTTTGGAGGACAACGTGCGAATATCAAATTCTGCCAGCGTTTGGGGAAATCGCCGACAGAAACATTGCACCTACTTTGCTCAATTGTACGTCAATTTTATTAAATCGACGTCATTTTTGCAATTTTGACGATATTTTTGTCAATCTGGGGCAATCTTTCGCAAAGTTGCCCAACGTATCTTCTCTTATAGTAGTAGGTCATTTTTATAGTAGATAAACGACTGATGGCGTCCAAATACAAAACTATTACCCAAATTATCTTTTCTCGTGAATGGAACGAACTAGATCCACGACAATAATAACAAAATTATCCCATAATAATACATATGAAAAGTGACCATATTTCATACTACTTAATACTTTTTTTGATAAATTTATTTAGAAATTGTGCAATATTTCAAGAACAATTCTTGCTAGCGTTCTAAAGTTTACATCACTCATTTTCTAATGAAAAATTAAGAAATGATTATTTACGTAATTTTATGAAAAATTTTGTGATGATTTTTTTAAAATTTAGGAGGGTTCTGAACATTCGATTGCTTTTTAAAAGCAATCGGCAACCAGTATTCAGTGATTGTAATTTTTGTACCAACTTCGTTCGAATAGCTTCTTTTGTTCGCGAGGTATCGTCTCCACAGACTCACTGACATACACTCACAAACAGAGAGGGACATCACCACAAAACAGTTTGATTCATGTTCAGAGATGATTAAAACGTGCTGTCCCGTCAAAAACTCAAATTCGAATTTTCGTCCCTTTCACAATACTTTCCTTATGCACACTATAATATGTACAAGATCTGATGTGGGCAGTACAAAACTTTCCTTATGTAATTCAATGAATTTACTTCTTACACAGTTAAAAATTGATGAAAAGATCCACGGCGCAGTGTTTGTAATGTTGAATTATACATTTGGCATTTGGATGACAATATATAAAGATATTTCGTACCCAATTAACTATTTCACTCAACTCTAAACTAACAATTATCAATATCGATAGTATCTTAATAAGCACTATAGTCCATATATTAAATTATTTTAATAATAAATTTATCAATTAGGCATCCTTTTCATTAACTTGGTGTCATTTCTTCAATTTTGACGATATTTCGTTTGCGATATTTTACTATATTATTCGCCAAGTTAGCCATGTGTATCGCAAAGTGTAACAAACGAAGAGAAGCGCATTTCTTATATACTGACAGGTATGCCCATCATGTTGAAGGCCCAGACCACACGACCAAGGTATGCCCATCATGTGACGGAATTAAACATTTGCAAAGGAATTAAACATTGCCTTCTCTTTTGCGTCATTTTTATCGCTTTGGCAACATTTTTATCAATTTGGCGACATTCAATTTGAAAGCATTTAAAAATCCGGCTAAGTTGGAAATCCACCAAATTCGTCACAAAATTTTGCCATGCGTTATGGACTAAGAAATAGAATATAATTATAGTAGATAAACGACTAATGGCGTCCATATACAAAACTATTATCCAAAGTATCTTCTCTCATAAATGGAACGAGCTAGATCCATGAGAATGATGATAACAAAATTATCGTATAATTTCATATGCAACGTGAACATATTTCACCACAGTTAATATTTTTTTCATTTTAAGTTATTTTTTTGATAAATTTACTTCAAAAATGTGCAATATCTCGAGAACGGTTCATGTTGGCGTTCTAAAGTTTATGTCAGTCATTTTCTAATAAAACATGACAAAAAAAAATTACTTGCGTAACTTTAGCTGTTTTGACGTTTAGCTGTTTTCTTTTAGCTGTTTTGACTTTTTGATGATTTTTTCAACATTTCATTTTAAAATTTGGGGGATGGGAGGGTTAGGCGTTTGAAAACGATTTGAAAACACTTGCGTTTGAAAACGATAGGCTTACAGTATTAGCTGATTTTAATTTTTTTACCAAATTTCGTTCCAAAAGCTTCGGCTGCGCGCTCGATAGTTTCTGCAAAAAACTATGCCGCGCAAAAGATGCATTTTTGTTAATTTCATTTAAGAAACTTATTGCTAAAAGTGTCACCTGCCTCACGAGCTGCTGTCAGCTGATTACCGAAGACGACTAGTTAAAAAAGTACCTGTTTTCTTTAGAATATTCATTTTCAGAGCTAATCCGTCTATATAAATAATAAATCATTCTGGCTCCTATTTCTAATAATTTACAATAATTACGATTATCAACAATACTATGCTGAAAAGACGTAGTTGAAATAATCAGCAAAATATAAAAAATAATGTAATAATATTTTTCTTCGTGGCAACAACTAATAGAAAATTTAATAAAATGCTACTTGATTAACTTTTGTTGAATCGCAACAGATGATGTAAGTTATGGACTATCGAACATAAAAAATAGTAAAATTATATTATCCTTAACTCACTTTCAAAATCATTAATTAAGATTCTATTTTATGTCAAGACATTCATCTAGACTGCATTATTTGCTATAAATTTCTTTCCGCATCTATTGTTATCTATTTAATATGGAAGTTAATTTATTTTACAAGCTTCGTTGCTGACACTCCAAACTATTGAAAAAAAAAGATTCCCCTTAACAATGCCTCTTTATGAACTCTAGTATTCTCATTATGAAATAGTGTGTGATAGTATATGCTTTGAAGTAATTTGCGAAGATGTTAACTGAAGATTAATTGATTTTGCAACTTAAGAAATAAAAGGCTTATACATACACTTTGCTAAGAATAGACATAATCATCAATAATTTTCAGTTTTAAATTAAAGTATATATATATATATATATATATATATATATGTCTTGTTTTGTTACTCTCCGAAATTTCGTTTCAATTCTTTATGGTATTAGTTATAATTTGAAATCGTACCTGAGAAAATAGTTTTTGAAGGGATTTATATTGGGAATTTTAATTAAAATTCGTGATGTAAATTTTATTCATTACCTACTGTCCGGTCTATTATTATTATGAATTGGGATAATTATAGATCGACAAACATTGACCAATTTAGCGTTGTAGGCGATTTAGAAGAATACCATACCTACTCTCAATCTAAATCATATTCCTTCAATTGATGCAATAATCTTAGGTGCAAAACTTGTCCTTATGCTGACCCATTTCAAATTAATAATAATTCCACTTCACAAAAATTCTGCAAAGTTTTTAATTGCATATACAAACTTAATTGTACTATTTGTAACTTATCCTATATTGGCCAAACCAGCAACCCTTTACATCTGAGAATGAATGTACACAGAGATCATATTAAAAAATTTGACCATAAAGTCTTTAATGATCTCCCTACTAAAAATCTATTTGAATATCAGCACTTTGCTACACACGGATTTAAAAATGTATCCCTTCATATTTTAGATATTAAAATTTCACTCACTGATAGATTAGTATTTGAAAATTATTACATTAAAAAATATAAAACTCTCTTCCCCTATGGCTTAAATCAAATTTATAATAATAATAATGTTGCAAACAATAGTTTTGAATACAATTCTAATAAATCTTCAGTATATAAACATCTTTTTCAATATTCAAAGTCATCAACGTCTAGTAAAAAGCGATATAAGCGTGGCAAAGGAAAAAGTAACTTGAGTAAAACATGTGATTACAATGCAGACATTTTGAAATTACAATAAAATTATTCTCAAACTTTCAATTTTCTACCTGTTAGAACTTGGTTATATAAAGTCAGAAAATGCAAATTAAGTATTGTTTATACTAATTTTTTAAAATTAAAATTAACTCATGAGCATTTTAAACATTTATTTTATGATTTGCTTCTTTCACGTACAAATTTCTTAAATTATCACCTTCTCCATTCAACAAATCCACATACTAAAATAGCTTACTGTGTAATTTCTTTTAAACACCCTATTCTTAATTATCTTAACTTCAATAATTTATTTGCAAAACATCAGCACTTGTTACCCGTAAAAGAAATCAAAATACAAAAAGCATTCAAATATAATTTACCAATTGGTAGAACTATTTACAATTACAATGAAGTTTCCAGGACATTGAACTCCGATGACCTTACATCATGTGTATGCAGCAATAAAAATCTTGCCCCTTATGTCAACTCCTCTCATGGACACATTACTGGAGATCTCAGTATAGTTCAGGATGATATACTCAGGGATATTATGAATAAAGGGTCCAAATTTCGCATTCCATTCTGCAATCACCCTAAACAACTTCTTCAGTCTATATCATTTGATTTTGATAAATTCATATTTCAACTTGCTTGTTCACATTCCATTCCTATTGAAGCATTCCATCTATGGAAGTATACTACCTTACATCTACTTAAAAATGTTATTATAAACATTAAATATATATATATATTAACGAAGCCAAGGTATCCTTATAAACAACTCCTATCAGCTATTAAAGAACTACAACAACATTTTGTCATGACTTATGTAGATAAAGCTTCTAATAACTATGCCATCATTTGTAAAAAATATTATGTTTCTCTGTTACAGAATTACTTAAAAAATAATCAAATTTTTAAACCCATTAATAATCAGTCTATCAAAATCAAAACTAAAATGCTAAAATTATATACACAATTAAATATTAATTGTAAGTTTTTTAAATTTCCTTATGTTACTTTGATTCCTAAATTCCATAAATCACCTCTCAGTTTTAGAACAGTCACTTGTGTGGACATAATACCTTTACCACTACAGCTAGTAAGTACTTGCTTAACTGTTTAAATCGAATTAATGAATCTCTTAAATTTAGGAATTCAGGATATTTCATTTTGAACAATAGTTTTGATTTAGTAAATCACCTTAGCAAGCTTCCACAAATTCTTGGTTTCCATACCATTGATTTTAAAGACCTATTTAATAATATTATCATTAAAGATTTATATATATATATATATATATATAAAGTTATTATCTCTCTTTATCATGACTATCTAACTTCCAATAATGTTGCATTTAATGTCAAAAACTTTCCAATGCTCTTGAACTTTGTGTTATACAACAATTATATTATCCAAGGTGATAACATTTATTTACAAACATCTGGTGTGCCACAAGGTGGCTGTAGTAGTAGTATACTCGCTAACTTATATCTTTATTATTATGAATGTCATTTTAACTCTAATTCATATATTATATATAGATATGTTGACGACTTAATTTGTATTATCATTGATGATTCCTATCCAATTAATATTGAGTTTTACCCATCTAACCTAGAATTAATTCCTAATGAGCCTAGCGTTAGTCAAACTGTAAATTTTTTAGACCTAAATTTAGATACTCTCAATAATCATGTAATCACCAATCTATATGATAAAAAAGATTCCTACAACTTCACTATCATAAAACTGCTATCATATCAATCTTGTAATTCTATTCAATAGTTTAGAAACATCATTTTAAACCAGCTATTTCGAATACATCGACTTTCTGATCCTCGGTTTCACTTTCTCCACATCAATAATCTTAAACGCATTTGTCAAAATTACCAATATCCGGAAGTATTTGTAAATAATATTATTAATAATTTCAAATATACCACGTAATAATTTTACACATGCATTATTTATCTTTAATTGGATAACTCATTTTTGAGAATTCACCCATTCTCATCACCTAACATACCACTTGGCCTGAGTCTAATATTGTTTACTATTTTCGAATGACTATTTTCCACTTGTCCTGAGTCCTATACTGAATACTATTTTTGAAAGTCTCTACATATTATGTATCGCTCACATCTATTCATTCCGGTGCCCACTCGCATTGACGAAGTGAGGTGAAATGCTCAGTCGCTCGTTCAACTTACACGTGGTAACACTGCTTGTGAGTTCATATTTCTGTTCGAGGAGGTATTATTTTTCTGATTTGAAATTCAATTGATTTATTTTTCTCCTTCCACTAGCCAGTAGACTGTTCCAATGGTGTCTATAGTTAAATACTATCGCCATTGTCAGAAACTGGCTGTTCTATCGGTTTTAATTCGAATTGTATGGCTGTCCTGATGAGAATGCAATTTCGAACTAACCGCCATTTTTTGTGTAGTTTCAATTGATTGTTCTCTGTGTCTTAATATTTTATCTTGAGCTAATTATTATTGCCTTTTCTCATTTTTGCCGTGTTTTCTATTTATTTCTATTTATATTTATATACTTTTAATTGTAAATTTTGTATCCTAATATTCTTCTCATCCCCCTTTCCATTGTAGTGATATGTTACCTTCTATCTTTATCCTTAGTCTTGGTCTATAGTTACTCATTTGTAGCAGATATGCTAGAGATGGGTTTTTTTGTACGTACAGTAGTTTATGCATAATTTTTGATTAAAATCTTTCAATTTTTATATATATATATATATATATATATATATTAACATAATAAAAACGAAAGTGCATGAGTGCAAATCAGTAAACACAGTTTCAAACCGCGGGCAATATAACGTGTATTTAATAACAGAAAGTAAAACGTAACGAGGAAAGGCTGGAAAAGTAGAGCACGAAAAGTCCAGGACAAGAAAAATAAATCAATAAATAGTATACTTGACAGAAACGTCTTCAGGGGCACATTCTAGACAGATATACTAAAATTCGTTGTTTCTATGATTGCATAAAAACACGTGGTTAAAATTTTATGCAATCTGTGCTCAACAACAGAATAAACGAGATTAACAGAAAAGAGGCCAAAGGGGACAAAATTCAACTTAAAAACATAAAATACCACATAATCATGGAAAATATAGCGCACAAATACACAAACATGCAAAAAAAGGGCAACTCACATGTCTGAAAGCCACCAGCGTGAATAATCTTCATTGGTGTCCACCACCTGATCCAGCTTGAATGCTTACCACACGAAAAACAGCGTTCGAATTTACCAGACCAGAGAGAGGGGAAGTAGTTGTACATAATTTCGGTGAGACAAACCCAGGAGTTCAGATACTAACCGAGAAGTGACCACTACAATCGAAAATATTTAAAATATGGATAACACTGTTTTTTGGACCCGTACCCTGTTTTTGTTTTATTTGCTTTTTAGATATCCGCTTTAACGGTTTTATTAGTGTTTTAAACTTTTTATTTACCCGCCGAGGAGGTTTTTTTAAATTTTGCACTTTTTTTGTGTAACCGAAATTACTATTTTTTAATATTTGCACATTTTTATTTTTGTCCGCCGGGCCGGTGTTTATTTTATGGTGTTTCCACTACTATTGAGTATCTTACTTATACTGCGATCCGCAAATAAGGTGGGAAAATTGTGCATATAGCATGGACTTTTGAGACGATTAATATGTGATAGTGTACACTTATTACTATCCAGACGTTTGATGCGGAGCAAATAGCTAATAATTAGATTTTTAAAAACTTGGTTACTAAGCCAAGAAGAATAATGAGGGGAAGAATTTTGCATTAAATTTAAATTGATGTCTCTTATCATAAATTGTAGTATTGAATGAGTTACTTTGTATATAAATAGTGATATATCAAGATAATTTACAGATTTGGAAAGGTGGGATTCATGAGGTATTAACTCAAGATTGGATGGATAAATATTAAGTGCGGGTAAAGAATCATGTGCAGTATGAAGACAAAGAAAAACATCATCAATGTAGCGGAAAATAGAAATGTTATGAGTAAACAGAATGTGGATTGTCTTTCGTAAAAGTAAATATACATATTGGTGAGCATAGAGCTACTAGTGGATCCTTGTTGTACTTCAGTCGTTTGGATGTATACAGCATTGCCATGTACAAGATAGTTGTGAAAAAGAAAAAAATGCAATAAATTATTAAAGGTAGACGAGTCATATTTAGTAAGAGTATTTAATTTGAATTCATCGAAGAGTTGTTTAATAACAGAAACTAAATCTTTGATGAGGATGTTATTAAAAAGATCTTTAAAATCTAAAGTTTGAATTGAGTCAATGGTAGTAAAGGGTTTCTGAAATATTAAGGGGGGTGTATATCGTACATTCGATTTATGTTTCAAATCAATAGTGTTCCACCATTCACTGATGGTAATAACTGTATCAAATTATTTTCAAGGCTCTTTATTCGTTCGTGTGATATTGCATCCCCAGACATAACACATAGACACCACATCAAAAATGTTCTATTCGAGAATTGCTTGCAATATGTTCTTCCATCGAAGGCTCGAATGCGAATTTTTGACTCGCATTACATTAATTTCCTTGTACATTGTACTATGTATGTAGGGAAAGGGAAAGTATAACTCACTTTAGACATCTGCCAGCCATAATTTATGTTATGAGACGATTCACCGAAACTAAAAAGCCCTTCGCAAATCCTGGAAATTCCACTCGGCGTCTTGTGTTCCAATATTATTTAGCATTTTAGGAAAGGAAGGAAGACAACGTTTCCATGGAATTGGGGATTAAAATTTAAGTTAAGTATAAAAATCTGATATGGGCAGCACATGACTTTCCCTGAAACCTCAAATTCATTTTCGTTTGTGTCTTTATATTTCATTTATGTCTTTCTTTATGTATTTATAATACATTATGTCTTTCATTATGCATTAAATTGGGTTTAATTTCAAAAGATTGCACGGATAATTATATGAAATTACACTAAGTTTGTAGTTTTAGTTCAATTTTCGTTCTCATTTGGCGACTAGATATATTTCAAATGCAACATTATTAAAAATTGAAATATATCAAGAGCGATTTTTCCTACACTTATGAGGTTGGTCCTATTATTTTTGCCGTTAAAAATTACGTACACAACAAGCATTTAATTGATACATTTGAGCATATATGGTCTTTCATTTTTGATTTTGAAAATTTTAGCGCGCCATTTCGCAAAATATAGCTCGAAAATCCCTTCGACCTAATTTCATGTTTTGTCACTACCTTCTTAAGTTCAAAACGACTCACTAAAAATAATTTTATAGCATGTATTGCATCAAATTTGAAAAAAAAATCGTCTGCACTGAAACCTGTAAAATTTGCTATTGCCATATTCTAAAAACTGAAGTACTGATCCTCGTAGCTTTTATACAAAATTATAGAAAGCAACGTAGAGAAGCTCTTTAACCTAAAAGGAAGTCTCTGATTACTTATTGCGATGTCTATCGAATTATTATTATTTATTAATAATTACTGTTACTTATTTACAATTACTAATATTTAGTGCAAATTGCTAATACTTATTGTAAAATATTACATATTACGATATTTATGGTCTTTATTTAAGAAATAACATTTTTTTTATTTACACATTTATTTTTTTTATTATTACGTATTGTTTATTTTTATTTAAATGGATGCTTAATTCTTTATTTATTATTAAAACTTCATTTCCATTATTTATTTTTATATATTTGCATTTATTTATTATTAATAGTCCTTTTTAATTCTTAAGGATTTCAGTTTTTATTATTTACAAAATAAAATGAATTTCATTTTTAATTATGTACGAAATTTGAATATTTAATACAGAAGTGTAATTATGAATTATTACTGATTAATTATTTTTAATCAAGTAGAATTAAATATTGATTATTTATTATGCTGATCATCGAATTTAAAGAATGGGGCTAAAATCCTATGAATATTAGGGATAAGATTCTCTGCCTGTCACAGGTTCAAAATTAAATGGTGTATGACATATTCCCATACCAGATTCCATTTTTAAGAAGCCTTTCTTTTATTTCCCAAATTTTATAATACAAATTTTGAAAAATAGGTATCAGGGGTTAAAATAATTGCAATTATAGCGCATTACCGTTGACATTACAGAGCTTGAAAAAAAATCTTTCGATTGGTACCATACTTGACAATATACCTCCTGAGATGAGGAGGTAAATTGCCCCTGGGGGGCTAATGGCTTAATGTACAAAAATATTTTATCGCGGCTGTTTAATACAATAATGATTGAAACTATAATGTTTCGTGATCATTGAGCAATAAATAGACCCTTTTATTCATGATTATGTCAAATTGTGTCCCATGCTGACATTAAAAAATCTGATGTGGGCAAAATAGGACTTTCCTTATATAATGTAATGAATGTACTTTTACAGTAAAAAAATGGTTATTTTTATAGTAGATACTTACATTCTTTCCAAGATAATGAATTTTCTTCAATTAGTCGTCATTTTCATTGATTTAGTGTCATTTTTATCTATTTGGCAAGATTTTCGTTAATTTGGCAACATTTAAAAAGTCGCCAAGTTGGCGACATTCCGCCAAATTGGCGCCAAAATCTCGTTAAGCGTTATGGATAGAGAAATAAGATATTCTTATACCAGATAAATGACTACTGCCGTTCAAATACAAAAGTATTACTCAAAGTATCTTTTCTCATGAATGGAACGAGCTAGATCCACGAGAATGATGTCACCAAATTTATCGCAGGATATCACATATGTAAAGTGAACATGTTTTTCAGCAGTTAATATATTTTTTTAATTTATAGGATGTTTTGATAAATTTATTTGAAAAGTGTGCAATATCTCGAGAACGGATCATGCTAGCGTTCTAAAGTTTATGTCAATCGTTTTCTAAAGAAAAATTGCATAAGAAATATCTATTTGCGTAACTTTATTAAAGGTGTTGATTTTTTAATGATCTTTTCAAAATTTCAAAAATTTAGGGAGGTTCTGAACATTCGATTGCGTCTAAGAACAACAGGCTTCCAGTATTCACGGATTGTGATTTTTGTACCAAATTTCATTCGAATCGCCCCATTCGTTCGTGAGATATCGTCTCCACAATCTCACTGACACACACACACACACATACTTTCACACACGCACACACACAGACATCCCCTCAAGAATGTTTGATTCGTGATCAGGGATGCTTGAAACGTGTTCTCCCATCGAAAACTCGAATTCGAATTTTTGACCCCGTCACAATACTTTCCTTATACATTATGTATATAAGGAAAGTAAAAAGTATAATATTTCAAATAAATTTCGAAGTTTTTACTCGAATTTAAAATATATATATATATATTGTTCTAGTTTTTTTGATAAAAAAGCTGGATATAAAGCTTCATGAAAATCTATTAATATTAAATCTATTAATATCTATAAATCTATTAATGTGGCCGCTATTATGTACTCAAGAAATCGACCGGTGACATACATACATACAGCCAGATGGGCATCACTCCAAAAATAGTCGAAACGCGTTGAAGAAGTCTTAAAACATATTTGCATCAAAATCTCGAATTTGTGAAAACAGCACTTTCTCTATACTGTATTACATACTATGAGAAAGGAAACATATGTATTTGTTGGTCATCACAATTATAATATGTTACCTTTCAATTTAAAAGGCTTGAAAAAATATTTCGATTGATACCAAGTTTGAGGATGTACACACTCGGGAGCTCTAATGACGTCACTAACAGAATAATTGTATCACTTCTATTTTACAATGCAGTGATTAAAACTGTTTAAGTTTTGCGATCATTGAGCAATAAATAATCCATTTTATGCGTAATTATGCAAAAATTGTCTTATTCTGCCAGGTTAAGAAAGTACTTATTTTCGAATAAATTTTGTTTTTACTCGAATTTCGAAAAAATCTATCTAGTTCAAAGCCGGGTATAAAGTTTCATGGAAATCATGTAATATTTGTCTACATAAGAAATCGACTTCAGACAGTAAACAGACGATAGACTGACGGTCATCACTCTAAAAATAGTCAGAACTTATTCAAGAGGTTAAGCACATATTCGTATCAAAATGTCGGAATCGAAAATTTTCGTAAAAACAAAACTTTATACTATACAGGGTGTCCCAAAAAAATTGAAACGCGCTTTAATTATTTACCTGTCGGAGATAAGTGGGCAATGTAAATTGCAAAAATGTTGAAAGTAAGGTAGGAAATAAGACTACGTTAATGAAATAGTCCTCACATTAATTTACAAAAGTTACACTTTTTAAATATTTATACGACCTCCTTAGACAAATTTGGTCAATCAGAATTTTTTTATTTTTAACGCAACAAGATCATTAAAAAAACCCGCATATATGCATCTTTAAAATCAACTGAATTATGTCAAAGGAAAACAAGAAAGATCAATCATGCTTAAAGCATTGATTATGAAACACTTTCCAACTTCAATGCAATTTTATTTAAACAAGTCTAAAATGCAATACATTCCTCGGTAATATTTTGAAACTTATCACAATACTGCATTAATTTATTATATTTGAAAACTTAAACCTTCATCGAAAAAAATGAACTTCATTCAAATGACGGCATTGAAATATAAATTGCCTGGTTTAAACGTCTCTAAAATGTTATACACTCCACGGTAATAGTTTTAGAATTATCATAATGCTACGATAATTTATTATATTTGAAAACTTTATCGAAAATAACTGAAATTAATTAAAATGACGTCATAGAAAAAATAACACGTTTGGATCTCTCTATAAAAACAATATTTCATTCATAACTTTCTCCCATTCATTGCATTCATCACAATACTATAATAATTTATTTTATTTAAACATTTTGTTTAAGACCATGGAGCTACAAAAAATTAAACTCTATGCTTGAAACTTCATCGAAAAAAATCGTCCTTCTCTTTATGAAATCACTTAATATTTCATTCATATCAGCCATGCAGACTCCATGGACTAAATTATTTTGTGTTAAAAAAATACAGGAATTCTAATGCAACTCATTCTATATATTTTGCTGTTTACATTTTACATAGGTGAAAAATAGGCTTAGTTGTAGAAATAATCAAATTTAGATGAGCATTTAAACTCAAATATATTGTCATTGCGTTGTTTCAGTATGTAGATGCACAGAATTTAAGCAAAAATAAAGTAGTTTTAGGACGGATACAACACTCAATATGAATTAAAAGGAACTTTAAAAAAATCACGATTTTGTAACAAGATGGATGCCATATATCATTTTGAAGTGGGTCATGTGATCGTTTCATATCATGGTCACGTGATCGTTTCATATAAGAGGTGTAATTATTATTTTAATTTTTATTTAAAAAACTACTGAATATATTTCGCTGAATTTTTTTTATATATTTTATGGAACAATTTGAATATTACCTAAAATTTTGGGAAGCAATTTGTGAATTTTAAATCCGCTTAAAAAATGTTTGAAAAATTAGGTCCCATAGGGCTCAATGTATTTCATTTTTTCGACCCGGGTTCAATCCAAATCTAATTGGGTGATATTATTTATTTATATTCCCATTCTACAGACCGTCTACAGACAGGTTCTACAGACCGTCTAAACAACATACTAAAATTTCATTTTGATTAAGTCATTTTTACAGCAGTTATCGTGCTAACGGACAGACAGACAGACAGACAGACAGACAGAATGAATGAACAAAGTCATAAACACTTTTCAACTTTGTTGTAAAGTGTTAAAAATCGGTTATTCTTATAGTAGATACTTATATTCTTTTCAAGATATTGAATTTTCGACAATTAGTCGTCATTTTTATTGATTTAGTGTTATCATTATCCATTTGGCGAGATTTTAGTTTATTTGGCAACAATTAAACAAGAAAGATCAATCATGCTTAAAGCATTGATTATGAAACACTTTCCAACTTCAATGCAATTTTATTTAAACATGTCTAAAACGCAATACATTCCTCGGTAATATTTTAAAACTTATCACAATACTACATTAATTTATTATATTTGAAACCTTAAACCTTCATAAAAAAAATTAACTTCATTTAAATGACGGTATTAAAGTATAAATTGCCTGGTTTAAACATCTCTAAAATGTGATACATTCCTCGGTAATAATATTAGAATTGTCATAATACTACGATAATTTATTATTTGAAAACTTCATCGAAAACAACTGAAATCCATTTAAATGACGTCATAGAAAAAATAACACGCCTGGCTCTCTCTATAAAAGCAACATTTCATTCATAAATAATTCCCCCATTCATGTCATTCATCACAATACTATAATAATTTATTTTATTTAAAAACTAGCAGCATACCCGTTCTTCGTACGGAGTATATAATATAAAGAAACTTGAAATTCATAATCATGCCCAAATTCTTATAGTATACTAAATGACATGTTTAATCAAAATATTCTGTTAAAATATTTAATATAATGCTCCTAAAAAGAAGTTTAAGAATCTCTGTTCTCGCTATATAAAATTATCTTCATGGACATATCTGAAGAATAAAACATCTTGGACCCCTTATGTAAGCAAATATAAAAAAAAAATATGGAATTGAATCAATATATGCAAAATAAAAGCGTTAAAATTGTATGGGACCCGTACTAATTATATACGCGAATATTAGAAAATATAACCTGTATTAGTAGATTACATGTATAAATTGAAAATACCAATAAACCCGTAATCTTTAAATCTGAAGACAGTCATTTATTCCAATATATGTCAAAATTAAAGTGCTGAAATTATATGGGAAGATATACACGTACTACTTATAATGTCCGATTATTAGTAGAAGATTACCCGTTTTGCAATATGAGTCACAAATTTTTTTTGTAAAATACAACAGACGACGTAATAAATTGAATATATAATTAATCCCCTTAATCTTCATACCAGAAGACTGTACTTGATTCCAATATATATGCCAATATATGTCAAAATATATGCCAATATACCTGTACTACTTATATTCTCGTAGGTTAGAAGATATACCCGTGCATTCCTAGAATATTACTCGTACAACGTACGATATGCGTGTGTCAGCAATTTTTGCCGCAATAAAACAATGGCGTAATAACTTAAAAGTATCAATAATCCCTGAATCAATAATTCCGGAAAATATCAATAATAATAATGTTTAAACCTGAAGAGTATAATTGATATTATCCAGTCCAAAATGAAATGGCAATGAAATTTATTTTATATACATATCTTCATTATTCAAATCGGAAAGGATTTAATAAAAATCGTCTGCCGCATAAACACATTGGATTTAAATCCGTTGCTAAGCGACATGATATCATTTGCTTCAAATAAATTGGTAGAAAAAATATCGTCTAAATAGTTATATTTCCATGGAACATTTGGCGACAGTTTCGTCAAATTAGCGACATTTTAAAAAATCGCCAAATTTATCGCCAAGTGGGACTGTAGAACTGACAGTTCCACTTTGCGACAAATTGACGAAATATCATCACAATACTATCTCCTAACAAAAAACAATTAATATCATTTATGTAGCGCAATTTTATCAATTTCAAGATATTTTTATAGATTTGAAAACATTTTTATCAACTTGGTGACATTTTAAAAATTCGCTAAATGTATTACTAAGTAGGATGGTTGGTCTGACAGATAAATGCTAACCAAACATCATTTCAGTACTCTCTTCTAACAAAACAAAAAAAAATTTCATTGATATGTAGAAGACCCAAGCCACACGACCAACCCGAAGGTTTATTGCAGCTGTTTGTGTGGCGTTTATATCAATTTGGCGACATTTCCGTCAATTTGGCAAAGTTTAAGAAAAGTTGTCAAATTAGCGATATCCCTCCAAATTCGTAGCTTTGAATTTGCAGATCTGAATGAAACATTCTTATCCCGTTTCAATATACTAAATGAAAACACTACAATTGTATTAGAAGATATACCCGCTCTACTCTTTTCCTGTTTCAACAATCGGCTATATGAATTTATTGGCTAAACACAATATATGAGTTTAGTAGCTAAATAAGATATAAGCTTGAAAACTCTTTGCCAAAATAAATGAAATTGATGTACGCAGTCAGCAATTAATATAATTAAAAGAAAAATCAAACCGTCCATTCATAAGATATACTTTTATATCCATTTATCCATTTATTTATTATTTAAATCGAAAAAAAATAATAAAAACATTAACAAACACATTTAATTTAATTGCGATGCCGAGCAACATGATATATCCTCCTAAAATGTTAAAATTTATTAACCACTAACAGCACACCCGTTATTCGTACGGAGTGTATAATTTAAAGAAATTTAAAGTTCGCAATCATGTGCAAATTCTGCTAAAATATTAAATTTATTGCTCCTAAAGAGAAGTTTAAGAATATATGTTCTCACTATGCAAAATTATCTTCACGATCAAATCTGAAGAATAAAACATCCTGCCCCCTTTTGTAAGCAAATTTACAGAAGAAAAAATAGGAATTGAATGAATATATGCAACCCCGTACTAATTATATTGTCGCAGATCAGAAAATATGCCAATGTGTTAGTAGAAGATTACCCGTATTACAATATGCGTCTCAAAAATATTTGCCAAAATAAAAGAGATGACGTAATAAATTGAAAACATCAATAATATCCGTCCTCTTTATAAAAGAAGGTCGTAATTGATTCCAATATATGCCAATATATATCAAAACATATGTCAATATACCTGTACTACTTATATTCTCGTAGATTAAAAGATATACACGTGTATTTGTAGAAGATTCGTACAACATACAATATATGAGTTTAAACAATTTTTGTCATAATAAAATAACTGCATAATAACTTGAAAATATCAATAATCCTTGAATCAATAATCCCCGAAAATATAAATAATAATAATTTTTAAACCTGAAGACCGTAATTGATATTATCCAGTCAAAAATGCTATAAGAAAAATCAAATCGTTCTTTTCTAAAATATATTTTTATATCCATTTATTTATTATTCAAATCGAAAAAATAATTATTAAAATTAACAGACAGATTTTATTTAATTGCGTTTCTGAGTAACATAAGATAGAATCTTATAACATGGTAAATATGTCATGTCTTATAACATAAACTGCGAAATTAAATAACGATTTTGATTTCTCTATACTTCTCATTGTTCCGTAAAAGCTTGTTTTAAATAAACCATGAACCATGGAGATAGATTTCCCCTTTAAATCATGTTTCAAACAATTCATGTTTTCAGAAAGTGACTAATTAACGCAAAAAACCTCCCATCAAACTCAGAGATTAAATTTTAATTTACTTTCAAACGATTTTCAAGCTTTTCGTTTGGATAAACCACGGAGTTAGGGAGTAGAACTCCTAGGAAAAAGTTCCGTTTTTCATTAATATCTCGACAACCCCAGGTCTTAGAAACTCGAAACTTGGACAAAGTTTATGGGGGGCTATTTCAAGGCCATCCACAAAATTTCATTAAATTCGGTTCAGCCGTTTTTCCGGGACGATGAGACAAACGAAAATTTCGTTTTTTACTAATATCTCGAGAACCACTGGTCGTAGAAACTCCAAACACGGATATAATTTTAAGTGGGGCTATTTCTGGGCTACCCACAAAATTTCATCAAATTCGGTTCAGCCGTTCTCCCGTGATGGTGTGACAAACAGACAGACAGACAGACAGACAGACAGACAGACAGACAGACAGACAGACAGACAGATTTTCATTTTTATTTATATAGATTAAGACCATGGAGCTACAAGTAATTAAACTACATGCGTAAAACTTCATCGAAAAATATCGTCCTTCTCTTTCTAAAATCAATTAATATTTCATTCATATCAGCTAAGCAGACTCCATGGACTAAATTATTTTGTGCTAAAGAATTACAGCAATTCTAATACAACTCATTCTACATATTTTGCTGTTTACATTTTACATAGGTGAAAAATAGGCTTAGTTGTAGAAATAATCAAATTTGGGATGAGTATTTAAACACAAATATATTGTCATTGCGTTGTTTCAGTTTGTAGATGCACAGAATTTAGGCAAAAATAAAGTAGTACAACACTCAATATGAATTAAAAAGAACTTTAAAAATAATGATTTTGAGACAAGATGGATGCCATATATCATTTTGAAGTATGTCACGTGATCGTTTCATATAAGAGGTGTTATTATTATTTTAATTTTTATTTAAAAAACTACTGAATATATTTCGTTGATTTTTTTTTTATATATTTTATGGAACAATTTGAATATTGCCTAAAATTTTCGAAGCAATTTGTGAATTTTAAATCCGCTTAAAAAATGCTTGAAAAATTAGGTTCCATAGGGTTCAATGTATTTCATTTTTTCAACCCGGGTTCAATCCAAAACTAATTGGGTGATATTATTCATTTATATTCCCATAGGTCCTACAGACCGTCTGAACAACATACTAAAATTTCATTTTGATTAAGTCATTTTTACGGCAGTTATCGTGCTAACAGACAGACAGACAGAAAGAACAAAGTCATAAACTCTTTTCAACTTTGTTGTAAAGTGTTAAAAATCTGACTTATGCCACTTTTCCGTACCATGTGAAAGGCTGTTTCATCAGCGAAAATATAGATCATAAACAAATTGACAGTGGATATTGTTTAGATAAAAAAAGTACTTAATTATTGAAAAAGTACTTAGTTATTGAAAAGTACTTAAGAATCCGTGATTGCATGGTGAGCCTACGCGGAAATCGCAAGAATGTCCCCCATGTATTTTCATTCAGTTTTATATTTTTTAACACTTTACAATGTAGTTGAAAAGTGTTTATGACTTTGCTCATTCTGTCTGTCTGTCTGTCTATCTGTCCGTTAGCACGATAACTGCCGTAAAAATGACTTTATCAAAATGAAATTTTAGTATGTTTTTCAGACGGTCTGTCGGACCTATGGGAATATAAATAAATACTATCACCTAATTAGTTTTTTATTGAACCCGGGATGAAAAAATGAAATACATTGAACCCTATGGGACCTAATTTTTCAAACATTTTTAAGTAAATTTAAAATTCACAAATTGCTTCGAAATTTTTAGGAAATATTCACATTATCCCAAAAAATATATAAAAAAATTTCAATAAAATATGTTAAGTAGTTTTTTAATTAAAAATTATTTAATATAGGGAAAAAAACAAATTCAATTAAATAGTGACTTTTGGAATATCCTCCAGAAAGAAAAAAGAGATATATTATATAATAAATATCTTTCCAAGATTTAATCGCTTTGTATATGAGAGGTGCTTCATATTTTAAAATAAATTTGGTAGATAACAATTTTTCAAATTTTTTTTAATTTATATAACTCTTCATGATATACTTATTTGATGGCATTTTTAATGCACTTTCCTACGTCCTATAGAGTTAAAATTTGGTACACAGCTTAAATTTATTAAACATTTTATTCTACAAAAATTTGGTGGATCTTTAAATATAAATCATACATTTTTTTTCGAAATGGCCTGCAAATAATCTCCGTTCACTTCTCTAAATCATTGTTGTAATATTCTTAAAAATTCTGATGTGGGCAACACATGTCTTTCCCTGCAGACTCATATTCACGTTCACTTTATTTCTTCAATAATAATTTGAGTTTATCTGCACAAAATAACAGCCATAAGTATTTTAAATGACATTGAATTTGCACGTTAAACTTAAATTTGGGTCTCATTTGATAGCTAGACCTATTGTCAAAGGTGGCGTAACGAAAACGCGAAAAAACTAGAATATCTCAAGAACGACTAGTCTTAGAGTAATGGGGTTAGTCTTATTCTTTTTGTTGTCAAAAATCACGTATAAATTAGGAATTTAATTGATATAATTGAGCACACGTAGTCTTTTATTTTTATATTTAACGATTTTTGCTGGCCATTTCGTAAAAATAGCCCGTTCCATTTTCCCGAATCGTACTAGAATAACCTACAAATGATTTATATACCAAATTTTGTTAAATTTGGTATATAAATCACTTGTAGGTCGTTGAAATATTATACATGAAATTTTATTAAATTTGTTCCATTAGTTTTTAGCTAGAGTGGATAAAGGCAATTTCTGCTGGCCATTTCGCAAAGAAGGCAGATTCTTTTATTACGAATCGTACTATAATCTAATGAACATCAGGATTTCCCACAAAAAACATACCTACCAAATTTTATGAAATTCGGTCCATTCGTTTTTCAATTAGAGTGGATGTAATATCCTCACAGACACACAGAAACAGACACAGATACACGCTTACACACACAGACGTCTTCCTAAAAATAGTTTTTTCGTGTTCTAGAAGTCCCAAAACATGTAGATCCTTCGAAAATTCGAGTTCCGATCTTCGGCACGTTTCCAATACTTTGAATACAGACACACACACACACATATATATATATTATCTGTGTATCTGTGTATTATCTGTGTATCTAAATTCCGTGCCTATGCAATTACAATAGTTGTGATTTTAAATGATCCCTAAACTTTTATTATTTCTTCAACGAAACGTAATTTTAACTTATGCAGAATGCAAATATCTCAAGTGATTGTAAGGTGAGTTCCATAAGAATTGCTGATTTTTTTTCACACAAAATTATTTAGCTCTGGAGTCTGGAATACAAGTTATATGAATGAAATATTCATTGATTTTGGATAGAGAATTAGATTATTTATATTTCGATACAGTTTTAAATGTTTAAGTATAATAAATTACTGTAGTACTGTGATAATGTAAAAGATATCACCACTGAATGTATCACATTTTAAAATTTTTTAAATGAAATTGCATTTCAGTTGGAAAGTGTTTCATAATCAATGCTTATGCATGATTGATCTTTCTTGTTATGATATGTCACAAATTTACATTTCTAATTTGATATAGGGTCCCCATTCACAATGTTCAATTATCAATTAAATATAACTCGCTCAATTTTAAAGATAGAGATATGCGGTTTTAGTAATGATCTTGTTGCATTAAAAATAAAAATTTTCTGATTGGCCACATTTGTTTAAGGGGGTCGTATAAAAATTTAAAAAGTGTAACTTTTTGAAAATGAATGGGAGGACTATTTCAATAACGTAGTCTTATTTTCTACCTTACTGTCGACATTTTTGCAATTTGCAATTGCCCACTTATCTCCAACAGGTAAAGAATAAAGAGCATTTCATTATTTTTGGGACACGCTGTTTTCTATAGTATGAGAAAGTAGAAATGGAAACCATACGTCTCTGCTTCATGTCATAACACAGAATACTCATTTTTTAAATTAAATTAAAACACCCTTGCATTACCCCCCCCCCCCTCTAGTAGGTGACACACCAAAAGTATCAGATAAATTAACTATCTCTTAATTCACTGAATTTTAAATTTGATTAATTAAAATCTACTTTTCAGGAACACATTAAATTCCAAACTCCATTAATTAAATCTCAGCGATTTAAGTATCCATTGTTTAAGCATTTGAAAAGACACTCCATGCTAATGAAAAATGGCAACAAAGAAGTTTTATCAGCTTCCTTATTACTCTTTCTTATTCGACAGGGATGTGATATGCATTCTAATTGGTTTACAAATATGTTGACAGAAGAGTAATTGGCTCTTTGAAGCTGTGAAAGAAATGAATATCAATGTTTTCTATGTAAGAGATGTGTTTCTGCGTATAGTAAAAATACTATTGGGATGGCACAAAAACTGGTATTTTAATAATGGAATAACTAAATTAAGAACTCTAACAGTTGTGGAAATTAAACCCGGAAACTGATGAATTTGTTAAAGAAAGAAAACAATGAATTGGACGGCTAGAGAAATGCAATATAATGCGGAAAAACAGGATTAGTGTTGCCAGATTTTTAAGAGTCGAGATAACGTTAGGTAAGTATACACATTTATGGTATCATCAAGAAATGAATTACTCTCAGATACCGCAAAAAAAAAAAAAAACGCAATTGAGATATCATACTAAGGAGGTTGGGCAACATATACTGTGCACCCTGGAAAACCAAATTGTGCTAGAAGTATTAAGTGTGGAAAGAGGGAGGAGCTTTATGGTGTCTGCCCTATGTTGAAGAAGTCGAAATCATTTAGCTCATTAAATTTTAATGGTCAAGAACTCTTTTGGACTCCAACAATCGAGAGTGCTCTTTAGACTTACCTATAGAGTATACTTTTGTACATCCTTTTATTTAGCTTGATCTCGTGTTTATTTGTCAGTGTGATTCATTCTTTGAGGACAAAACTCATCAGGTTCAATTCATCACAGTAGCATAAAGTTGGATATGTCGTCCTTTGTGATACAATTTATTTCTTTTCATTTTAACCTTATCGGGTTAGTCCGTATGAGCCCTCCAAAGAAATGTACTCGTTTTCAAAGAAAAGATAGAATATTTAAATTTAGTATGTTGTCTTTTATAGTATATCTTCGATTTTAGATCTTAACTGGCTATTTCGTTTTGGGACCGCCGAAGGAATGTATCCATTTGGGGAATAACTTCAGAACCAGAGTAGCTGGAAAGTCTAAATGATGTATGTCGTTATCTTTCATACATTTTTATCATTAAAAACATGTTTTTCATTAAAAACATTTATTTAAGTTTTTTGACTTTTGCAAGTAAATGTCATTGAAAGAGACTGCCATGAGGCTCCACGACATCTCAGCGAATCCTGCATGAAAGAAACTAAACCTTTGTGCACCCAACACCAGCTACTGGTTAGCCAACAAGCCAGCAGCTGATCCCCAACTGGCCTCCAACAGGGTAGTCAGCTACTGGTCCCTCTTTGTATTAACCTCTGTTATTTTCAGTATGCCAGTTAATGGCTAGTTTTATTCAGTGCACAGACAACCAATATTGCCAATTTAGCGAATATTTCGCCAAATCTGGCTTATTTCTGTGAGGTCTGACGTTCACTTGGCGATTGGTGCTAATATTTCCTATAGACATGTATTTGGAGACAGAATGAGTGGAAGTGCGTGTGGAGATATACCAGTGGACAGTCAAAGCAAAAGTATTTGAAGTCGCTGATTTCTCCAGTAGCTGGCTTACCCAGTCATGCTTGCAATGCCTATAGCTGGCGCGACATGTTTACAAGACTCTACTATCAACAGGCATACTAACTGGCATGCCAACTGGCACCGTGTAAACGAAGACTAGACCTCAGTCCTGGTTTTTAGAGACAAGGAATTCTCACTAAATTAGCGACATTTTTCAAAAGTCGGAAATTAAGGAAAATAAATCAAATTCAAAGCCAAGGTCGCAAAATTGTCTTTGAATTTATTTTATTTGAGATGATAATACAGATAGGCAGTGAGAAAGGTATTTCTTCTACAAAAAGTTAGAGAAAACAAAATATTGCAAAGTAGTTAATAAATTATAACTTTTACTTTCAACAAATTATTGTTTCGTTAAATTTTTATATCGTTTACCATTTTCAAAAATGTGTGTTTTGGTATATGCCTGTTTTTTAATTTATAGTATCTCTCAAAAATGAAATAAGAATATCGAATGAAATTTAGTACGATAATTTCAGTCGATGTACCTTAAGGACCTACCGTCTTTAGGGTAACCAAACCTGGGATATATTTCAATTTTTTCCAACATATCCCTAAAATTCAGATAAATATTCTCAAACGAAAATTATGTTTGAAAATGTTACAAAAAATACTATTTTATATGTTATATTTTTTAAAGGAAATTGCATCATTTACAAGACGTTAAGGATGCACCTTTTTTGCTATAATTCGAATTTTTGAACGAAATTGGAATTAACTTAATTTTAAATATGGTCACTATTAAAATGAATCATTTATAAGTATCTTAATGCGAAATTGATAGACTCCAATATTTAAGAGTTATCACAAGACTTTCACGAAATTCGGAATTTTCACTTTTCCACACGGTGCGTTATATACTCCGGCCGTCCAAATAGTTGCTCCAAGTCCTTTGGACGAGTCGGACGGTCTGGGTCTTCAACACGGTGCGTTATATATCTCGAGCAAATTGAGAGAATCAATAGAATTTAGTACGATAATTCCAATCATACAATTCAGAAGCCTGCTAAGATTCTAGCTACTCAATCTGGAAGAAAACATACCATTTTCAAAACATTTTATTCAAAAGAAAAAATATATATTATGTTAAAATTGGTTGCAAATATTTCCCAATGTACAAAAGTATTTTTTATGTTAAAGCGAATAATACCATTTACAGAACAACAAGCACTGTACTCGAAATATTGCACGTTTCAACGTAAAATAAGAAAACCCATAATAATTTTAAATTATGTAGTGTGCTATTAAATTAGAGAGCAAAGTACTTTGAAACTGTTCATTAATTTTCATATCATTTCTCGAGATATTTAAAATATTACTTTTTTACCGGGATCGCGATATCTTTCGAGATACTCGATCAAATTACATGAGATTTGGTAATAAGTAATTGTTTTAATCGGTACCGAAAATAAACCACTTAATTTTCCGAGATATATAATTATAGTAAAGCTCTAAATAATGTTACTGTTTCCCTACACCATGAAATGTGTTAAACGGTAGAGAAATTTGTGGTAAACATATGGTATATCTCACTTACAAACTCGGGTTTTCTTTTATCAACCTTCAATTTCAGAAAAAAAAAGATAATCAAATAATTAATCATTTTGCACTAGTTAAAAGGCAGATTAAAAGTTTTTAAAGAAATTTAAATAATAAATATCCTTAAATTAATTTTGTTTATTGTATGTTAAATTAAGAATTTCAATCTGAAAATTAATGAGAATTAAGTAATCTACATCAGGGGGATTCAACGTAAGATTGGTATATTGACAGAGCATCGATATATATCCAGACCCATCGATACACAGAATGATATATCTGGATGATATTGTTCCAATGTCTTTGTACGAATGCCCTACTGTATACGTATCAATATTTGAAAATAAACACTATTTTTTTATCTCTCACATAACCTGTAATTTGGATGGTCATGCCTTTTTAATATAATGAGCTTTCAATTAGTAAAGGTATCAACACCTTTGAAACTTTCTTTTTCATGTAATATTTATTTCTACTATTTTTCTGATAGTTAATATCTATATAAATAAAATCAA
This sequence comes from Amaurobius ferox, assembly GCA_951213105.1. Lineage (NCBI taxonomy): Eukaryota > Metazoa > Arthropoda > Arachnida > Araneae > Amaurobiidae > Amaurobius > Amaurobius ferox. The sequence continues at coordinate 29,969,303 of OX578139.1, forward strand.
ATATCTTTTTGTCTACTTTTTGTGTGTTTGTATATGTGTTTGTATATATATAATGTACATGTATATATATATGTGTGTGTGTGTGTGTGTGTTTGTCTCATCATCACTGGAGAACTACTGCACCTAATTCGAAAAGAATTCGTTATAGGCTTGGAATAGTTCCACTTAAAATGTCCATGTTTCGAGTTTTCAGGGCCAGGGGTTATTTAGATATTAATTAAAAATGCACTATTAATTCTCACATTGAGATAGCATTATGCAAACGCATTTGCTTCTTTGACATATTTGCAATACTGATTTTTATATGCCAATGTTAATAAACTTCATTCAGACGAAAAAATTAAGAATCGATCTTTACATATTGGATCGGTACACTGTCTTCTTCTTCGACATAGACTTTTCGACCTACGCGATCGGGTAAGGTATCTGTTTTGGACGGCGAGGAAGTGCTATTCAATCTAGACCGAAAAGCCAGTGGGGGCGGTATCCACAGGGACCGTACCCTCCTTCCCATATCACTAATCTCTCTGAAGGACTTTCTGACCCACATATTTAACGTGCCCGTATTCCGTGTAACCACTGAGCCAGTTTAGGAACAGCCTAGAAACGAACTCAGGGATCCGAGTACAATCCCCGGGCGCAAATCACTGGGATACCCCACCTCTTATCGGTATACTTCAAATATCGTTAAGTATATCGATATAAAATATCGATGTATATCAAATTCATGCATTATTACATTGATACAGTTATATCGGTATGCCAATCACTATCAAAAACTAATTACATTAAGTTTCAAATATGCAACATGTCTACAGTAGCATAAACATATATACATATGGAATATTGCTTACCAACATGATTGTGTCAAAAATTATTCATAGAGCGATTGGATCACATACATTTCTTATATTTAAAATTTGTATAGAGAGCGACACTATTTACACAATGAATTAATTTTTAAAATGGCATTATTCATATTCATTAAAATACCAACACAATGTTAAATACTTATCATTTTACAGCTCGCGTGAGGTATTCATGGGCCTGATAAATTTTTCTCACATTTCCAGATAGCCATGAAAATTAAATTCGGGCGATAATACACATCGCAGACTTTCACAGCAGGCAAAATTCACCTGTCATCAGCACATTTGCAATTTTATGAACTGGGAGAAAGTTATACAATTCTACGTATTTCTTGAAACCTTATGCTGCAAACCCATTCTGTCGGAGCCACAGAACTCCTCCGGAATTCTTGCAGAACGACTGCGATATAAACTTAATATCATGAAACACCCACAATTTCCAGTTTCATAAACTATTTCGTGAGGCATAAACAATTTAACATTTTGAATAATACCATGGACAAGGGGAATAATATGCTGGTCTAATCTATTTAAATCAGAGCGTTCTGAATAATTTAATATCATGAAATACCTAGTTTTCAGTTTCATGAGCTATTTTATGTGACGTGAGCAACTTAACATTTTGAATAAAATCATGGACGAAGAGAATAAAATGCTGATCTAATCTAGTTGAATCAATGCATTCTTAAAAGTTTAATATCAAGAAACACCCAGTTTTCAGTTTCACAAGCTATTTCATGAGGCGTGAACAACGTAATATTTTGAATAAAATTGTGGACAAGGGGAATAAAATGCTGGGCTGATCTAGTTGAATCAGTGAGCTTTTAATAATTTACTATCACACAAGAAACACCCAGTTAACAGTTTCATGAGCTATTTAATGAGGCGTGAGCAGCTTATCATTTTGAATAAAATTGTGGACGAGGGGAATAAAATGCTGGTCTGATCTAATTGAATAAGTGCATTCTTAATAATTTAATAGCATGAAACACCCAGTTTTCAGTTTCATGAGCTATTTCAAGAGGCGTCAAAGATTTAACATTTAAAATAAAATCATGGACAATGGGGATAAAAATGCTGCTCTGATCTATCCGAATCAGTGCGTTCTTAATAATTTGTCTTGTTAAACTTCAAAAATAAACGTTTTCTAAAAAAGGAAAATACTTATAAAATTGCTACTTATAAAATTTGAAAATAAACCATTCTGCCAAAAACGGATAAATGTGAAATATACTCTTATACAATGAAATAGACTTGTATATCAAATAAAAATGGTAAATTTGAAAATGGTAGTTTTTAATTCAAAATATACTTATTAATCTTGGAAATCCGTAAGTATAATTTTTTCCAGTTTGTAAAACGTTCTAATGCCAGGAGTATCCAGAACTATACTTATTAATCATAAGGATGCTATACCTATTAATCTGGAAAATGTTACACTTATCACACTTAATGCTATGTTTAATATACTGGAAGATGCTATACCTATTCAGCTTGAAAATAATAAAAATATTAATCTTGAAAATGCTACACCTATTAGCCTTGACGATGCTATACTTAATAATCTGCAAGTTGCTACACATATTAATCTGAAAAATGCTATACTTATTAATTTGGAAGATGCTATACTTATCAATCTTCAAGATGCTATACACATTAATCTGGAGAATGCTACAAATATTAATCTGTAAAATGCTATACTTGTTAATTTTTAAGATGCTATATTTATTAAATTAATCTTGAAGATGCTATATTTATTAATCTGGAAAATGCTATACTTATTAATCTTGAAGGTGCTATGCTTATATCTATATTGAAGATGGCATACTTTGTTGCTCAGATTGGAATATATCGGTTTAGTCTGGCCCTTTTTTAACACCTTACAACAAAGTTAAAAGGTGTTTATAACTTTGTTCATTCTGTCTGTCTGTCTGTCTGTCCGTTAGCACGATAACTGCCGTAAAAATGACTTAATTAAAATTAAATTTTAGTACGTTGTTCGGATGGTCTGTAGGACCTATGGGAATATAAATGAATAATATCACCCAATTAGTTTTGGATTGAACCTGGGTTGAAAAAATGAAATACATTGAGCCCTATGGGACCTAATTTTTCAAACATTTTTTAAGCGGATTTAAAATTCACAAATTGCTTCGAAAATTTTAGGTAATATTCAAATTGTTCCATAAAATATATAAAAAAATTCAGCGAAATATATTCAGTAGTTTTTTAAATAAAAATTAAAATAATAATTACACCTTTTTTATGAAGCGATTACGTGACCATGATATGAAAAGATCACATGACCCACTTCAAAATGATATATGGCATCCATCTTGTCTCAAAATCGTGATTTTTAAAGCTCTTTTTGATTCATATTGAGTGTTGTATCCGTCCAACAACCACTTTATTTTTGCTTAAATTCTGTGCATCTACATACTGACACAACGCAATTACAAAATATTTGAGTTTAAATGATCATCCAAATTTGATTATTTCTAGAACGAAGCCTATTTTTCACTTATGTAAAATGTAAACAGCAAAATATGTAGAATGAGTTGTACTAGAACTGCTGTATTTCTTTAACAAAAAATTATTTAGCCCATGGAGTCTGCATAGGTGATATGAATGAAATATTCTTTGATTTTATAAAGAGAAGGACGATTTTTTTTCAATGAAGTTTTAAGCATAGAGTTTAATTACTTTTAGCTCGATGGTCTTAATTTTTAAATAAAATAAATCATATTATAATATTGTGATGAATGAAATGAATGGAAAAATGTTATGAATGGAATGCTGCTTTTATAGAGAGTGCCAGGCGTGTTATTTTTTCTATGACGTCATTTGAATGAATTTTAGTTGTTTTCGATGAAGTTTTCAGATATAATAAATTATCGTAGTATTATGATAATTTTAAAAATATTATCGAGGAATGTATCGCATTTTAGAGATGTTCAAACCAGGCAATTTACAATTCAATGCCGTGATTTGAATGAAGTTCCTCTTTTTTCGATGAGGATTTAAGTTTTCAAATATAATAAATTAATGTAGTATTGTGAAAAATTTTAAAACATTACTGAGGAATGTATTGCATTTAGAGATGTTTAAATAAAATTGCATTGAAGTTGGAAAGTGTTTCATAATCAATGCTTTAAGCATGATTGATCTTTCTTGTTATTCTCTATATGTAGACGAAATTTCTTAGAAGAAAGAAAAACAACTTCTGATTCAGTTTATTGCTCATATTTTAGCCATTCTGGAACGTTATTATTTGTAAGTACAACATTTTCAAAATATAAATGAAAATTCACAAAAATAGAAAGACATAAAAAGACGTCGACACTAAATCTTGTATCTTAAGAGCAGGAATTCCCAAGGTGATTTGCGAGTCCTTATTGCTCAACTATCAGTCATCACTCCAGTTGAGAGTTGAACAGAAAATTGAGAAAAGTATTTGTAAAAAAAAATTGAAAATGTATAGTTTGTAGAACTGGTTCTTAATGCAAAGTCATTCAAATATCGAAAAAAGTATTTAAAGAAGATAAATGTATTTTTTTCGATGGTGAATGTTATATTACATCTAAAAATAGCTCATTTGTAAGCAATTTTCGATACTGTCTTTAATTTGTAATTTGCAGTTGCTAATTAATCTTTACTTAACATTTTTGTAAAATAATCCGAATATATATCACATCTTGTTCATCAATAAGGATCATAAGGTTGTTGTTAAAATATCTTTGTTATATCCATTGTTCATTAATATGCTTTGAAGTGTAAGCGACATAATATAATAAAAATAATTAACCGTCTTTTCAAATATCTGAACAATGGGCACTTGAGGCTTTGTATGGCAATTAATGAACATCTTGCGTAAAAGAATAATTTAACGAATTGTATGATAAATAGACGAAGCAAGACAATTAATAAGTCTTATGCATGAGGGGATTTACTTGGCAGTAAACCTTTTGTATGATAAAATAATTTCACTTTATTAGAAACCGTATTCAATGCCAATGGGGTAGTTTTTAAGTATGAATAGTATTGTACCCAAACGTTTGCAATATAATAATTATTGCGATATAGTTATATTGGTACATTATATATATATATATATATATATATATATATATATATATATATATATATATATATATATATATATATATATATATATATATATATATATATATATATATATATACATATATAATCCAAATAAAATAAAATAGCAGTAACAAAAAGTGGTTATGGAGGGTGTGTGACCCCCCCTCTCCGGTTAAAGCTTCCTTTATATATATATATATATATATATATATATATATATAAATCCATAGTGTTTGGAATAATTTAAAAGTCTCAAAAAATGGCAATTTAAACCAGAAAGGCAATAAAAGAGTAGGTACAAAGCAGCACGAACATTTTTATGTACTATACAAAATCCAAGTAGAAAAAAAGAGCAGTACCAAAAAGTGGTTGTAACCCCCACTCCGCGGTTGAAGCATGCTTTTAGAGCCGCTTCAACACTCCTAGAAAACCGGTACTATTCACCGAGAGCCCTCTAGACAAAAGCAATTGCCAAATAAACAAGACCCGATAAAGCAATTTGTACTATGCTTTGTACTATTCGGCAATTCTTTTGGCCTAGAGGACTTTCGATGAATAGTACCGGTTTTCCTGGAGTGTTGAAGAGGCTATAAAAGCATGCTTCAACCGGGGAGGGGGGGGGGGGTTACACCCTTACACAACCACTTTTTGATACTGCTTTATTATTTCATTTGAATTTTGTATAGTGCATAAAAATGTTCGTTCCGCTTTGCGCCTTCTCTTTTATTGCTTTTCTACTTTAAATTGCCATTTTTGATGCCTTTTAAATTATTCCAAACATTATGGATTTATATATATATATATATATAAAGAGAACTCTCTGCCATTTTATTTCATCTGCCTGAGTAAGCACATGGCTCCTGGACTCCTGCCTCGTGGTTCATGGTGATGCTTGAATTAAGAATTTTCCATTTTAATCATCTACATTTGCTTGTAGACTAAGGCTTATGATTTTCATAGAGACAAACTACCGCCATAATCTGAAATAAGCACTTGTTTGGGTTAATTTGGATTAGATGCTCAGTCTTGAATAATAATTTAATTCGAATTATCCTGCAATTTAGGCGGCTAACGCTATTCCTCTCGTTATTCAGCATGGTATAATGGTATACATATATATATACACACACACACACACACATATATATATATATATATATATATATATATATATATATATATATATATATATATATATATATATATATATATATATATACAGAGAGAGAGAGAGAGAGATCACTAGAAATGGTGTTCTTATGATTACTGCTAATAAAATGATAGTACATCTGGATAATTACAAACCACACACACATGTGTGTTTGTGTGTGTGTGTGTCTGTGTGTGTATACAGGGTGTCCCAAAAACATTGACCTCGACTTTTATTCCTTATATATTGATCTTAGACATATATAATAAATTACGAACTTGTGTAAAAAAGGTACAGAACTTTATGAAATCGATTAAAATTTTTCAAGGGAATCAAATTTTAACATATACAAAATTTAAATTTTTATACGGTCCCCGTACAATAACTTTTCCAGTGAGTAAAATGTGCCCCATACACTAATAAGGTGATGTACAAAATTTCAGCATTTTATCATAAAAATTCCCAGAGATATGAAGAGACAAATAAGCTGACTTAAACCACTTTTCGATGCATCGACATGGGTTTTCAGAGGTGAAAAATCATGTCGGCAGATCGCGTTTCCGTGGTCATACACAAATTACGAAAACAGGTGGATCCGTAAGTCCTTCCGAGAGGTTGGTGGTAGGGGAAGGCGTGTACGGTCCCTGTGGATGCCTCCACCACTGGGTTCCTGTCTAAATTGGGTGGCACTTCCCGGTCGTCCAAACAGTTACCTTACACCTTTCTGGTAGGTCGGACGGTCTGGTTCTCAACAACAACAAACTACGAAAGAAAACAATGATCACATAAATAAATAAAAATGTTGCTATTTATTTGTACAAAAGTATCTACACTGTGTAGAAATAATAACTTTACACAAAGATTACTAAGCTTGTTCAAAATGCTTTTCAACCATTCCAAAGATCCATTGAAGATAAGAGGAAGATATAAGAAGCAGATATTGCATATGATGTATTTCTGCGTTGCGTCATTTGCACTCTTGCTGTAAACATTTGCATTTTAATTTGTGATTAATCCCTCACCAACATTGTTCAAACATATCTCTGGGACTTTTTATGATAAAATGTTGAAATTTTGTACATCACCTTTTAAGTGTATGGGGTCCATTTCACTCATTGGAAATGTATTTGTAAGTTTGGCATATAAAAGTTTAAATTTTGTATTTCTTCAAATTTAATCCTCTGAAAATTTTTACTGATTTCATAAAATTTTGTACCTTTTTTATACAATTTTGTAATTTATTATATATGTCTAGGATCAATATTTAAGGAATAAAAGCAAAGGTGAATGGTTTTGGGACACCCTGTACTCGCACACACACACACACACATATATGTTTATATATATATATATATGTGTGTGTGTGTGTGTGTGGTTTGTAATTATCCAGATGTACTATCATTTTATTGGCAGTAATCATAAGCACACCATTACTAGCGATCTCAATGTTATTCAAAGTGCAACACTTTAAACTCACATGGTTTTGGAACTACATATTATTGAACAAATTACATATTTGGAACTACATATTACCCACTTACCGTGAATCGAAAACTAATGTTTAAACAACTTAATTTAGACTTTGGCAAATGTATATATAAAATCGCTGGCAGTAAATCTTATAGAGCTGAAGCTTTTGATATGTAGAATATAAATGTTTTAAATGCATCTCTTGATCAATGGCTGAACTGTCTCTCTCATTCTATCTCATCTACTCTGAGTTAACACATGGCTCCTGTTAACTCCTGTCTCATGGTTAATGGTAATAAACTAAACCTTGTCATGTCTTTTCAAATTTGAACATAGCCATTAATGACCCACAACCTAACTTTTCAATTACTTATATGGACAAAACCATAAACAATTTTGCTATAATATGTTCAAATATTATATGACTTTCTATATCCAAAATTATGTCTTTATAATCAATAGATTCAAAGAAAATTATAACAATTTATAAATTTTTAAATGTATCTTCTAATAATTTAAAATTCCTATATTTAGTTATGATTCTCAAATTTCATAAAAACCCAAACTCATTTATATCTATTACTATAGGACTTAACTGTTATAGTGTAGGTTTTAGTAAACCATTTTGACTAATTTTATTAAAATTACATGCAATCTCATTGGACCTTCCTTTTGTTATATAATTAATAATAGCTGTGACCTTATTCATAATTTAAACTCATTAAAAAATATTTTAAGCTCTTAAACATTTGATTTCAAGGATTTTTTTTTTTTTTTTTTGTATTAACCGCAAAATTTGGAGGGGGTCTACGATGGTCTGATGCTGTTTTTCATTCTTTGCTTGCAGTGCCTTCAAATATGAACGTTTTTGAAACATTTTAGACTATTGTGCTCAAGGCTCAAGGTAGGGGGGGGGGTTAGTGAAGTGCCCAGGAGAGGATAAAATCCTCCCTTTAAACTTCAGAGACTATTGTGCTCTGTCTGCGATGCGGTGGTTCTTTGGAACACACCCCTGTCTGTTTTAGGATTAGCTGTCTACATGCCAGAATTGGAAGCAGCCTCAATCCTGTTTTGTAGAGCCTTGTAATAAATGTTATGGTGTTATTGCATAAGGCAATTTTTATTACCGAACTTCAGCAATTCCATCCGTCAGTCATACTTTAGGCCCCATCCGCTTGAACAAGCTCCTCCTCTCTAACATGCTCCTCCTCTTTACTGCCTCCGATTTCACTTCAGGAAGCATTCTGTAGTGTTTATTTCGTATAATTTGGATCTTTTATATTCCACATGTGTCTGAACTTGGTAGAAGTTCTATCAATGTTTTTCTCACCTTCAGATTACAATCTAGTTGAGCGGATTGAGATGTGCTCTAGTTGTGCGGACGGAGCGAATTGGGATGTGCTCGTCATCGCCATCTTGAATGCAAATGAGAAGAAGGAAGGTGGAGAGGGGTGATGTCCAAACTTATAATCCTCTGATTGGTTCGAGCTCAAACATTGAGCAATTTATATTGTTGAGTTCGAAAAGATTGCGGCAATTCGGCGGCAAGATTTCTTCCCATTGAAATGTGTGATGCTGCTGAAAATTTTCTGGAAAGAGTTGCTCCGTGTAATAACACCTTTACTGGCCGAATTCAACAATAAGTTGGAGTGCATACCTGTAGTGCGAGCTAGAACGCCAAATTCGTCACCGAGTACTAAACCCCTCCATTGTCAGCGATTTTTTTTAGAGTGGCGGCATTTCCTCCGCTGTCAGAGAAGTCGCTGACAATCCTGATATGTTGCCATTTTGGCATAGCTTTAAGTGAGAAATGACAATATGTTCCAGTACAGGCATACTGTAAATTTGGGGAAAGCATATACATAAGTGTTAAGGGAATTATTGCGATCAAGCTTTGTCCAACAATTGATTGATTTTGTGAAATAAACGTAAATTTCCTCTTTAAACCTAGGTGCCCGAATACTATTGGTAATAAAGAATATTTACTTATTATTTAGGCACAAAGTTATGTTCTGCATATAAATTATTTTAAATTGAGAAGCAATGGAATGAAATTAATTTTTAATCTGTAAAAGAATTGTTTTGTCAAATGCACTGGTAAGACGACGAATTAATTTGTTTATCCGCTTTATACATAATATATAGAGTATTATATTGGATTCTGGTCCATTTGGGTAATGGCTATGGAATAAAGTTTACAGTAAAAGTTAAAAACGCACATTTTAATACGAGGAATAAGATTGGGACGATCATGAGAAACGCATAACTTAAGTGTTAATCCAGAAGATACAAGTCTGATCGGCTTTCACGGGTGAACTGAAACAAAATTTTAATTTCAGCAAAGCTAGTTTTAATCTTTTGCTTTGGTGGGAAAGTGTCAATCTCAAACGAAGAGCCTCTCAAAAAGACAGGTATTTGGCATACCCTATCCCAAACCCCTTTTGCAAGCATTGGTGTCCTTCGACGCCAATGTCTGCAAAGGGGTATCGAACTGTTTGGGATAGGGTATGCAAATACATGTCTTTTTGAGGGGCTCTTCGTTTGGGTTTGACGCTGTCCCACCCGTAAGCAAAAGGTTAACATGTTGCTAATTTCACTGTACTATTTGTATCAAATTTTTTTCTCCAAATATACTTTCCACATTAGGCACAGTTGCTTTGATTAGAAAACATATTGTGGAAGAATAAATTTAAAACAACTATTTTTTGTTCCAGGAGGCTATGCCCTTTGCTCTTTAACGCTCACCAACCCTCGTAACTCGCTACCCACTGACTTGCTACCCACTGAACTTGCTTCGCGAGCTCTTAATTTCCGCCTGTTGGGGCCGTCTATTGTTCGCTGCTACTCAATAACCCCAGATCTCGCTTCGCGAGCTATACGTTTTGTCGCTTGTTCTTTATGCAGTGACGAAAAATCGCGTTTCATTTATTTAAATCAATACTTTAAATATTACTTCTTTTGGAATAGCAACAGAGTTTTCAACAATGGAAGTTAAATCATTTAAATATTAATTGTTTTGAGATGGCAACATCGTTTACAACAATGAAAGATTATATTTTGATAATAAATGACTGGAAATAAAATGTTCACGCAAAAGTAGTGTACAATTATTTTCACTTTGTACAAAAATAGAGATGTTATCCGTTTGTAACCACAATAAGAGGCGATACATAGCAATATATGCTAAATCAACATGTTAAAGTGCAGATCAATTTATGCCATAGGTCCGGCGCTGGTCTTGACAGAAAATCTCTCTATTTTAATAGTATTTGGTCAGCTGTTGCACCTAGCTTTTTTTAATATAGAGATACCAAGTGTTTCATGCTACACGTTAGCAACTTGCCAGTAATATTTATGATAAGATACAAATTACTTTTTACAGAAGTAAAAAAAAAGCAACATTTTTAGCATTTTCTGACTGGTTAAGACTTTTCAACCAATTAAAAATATAAAAACTGCTATACATTTATGGCACTGATTCAATACAAAGCTTCAAAAATTCACGTCACACCCACCATATAAGAGACAAATATTTTCCATTTATTTTTCTCCCGTTCTACCCGATACGTAATCTCTCTGAGCAATCACGACATCAGCTGCGTCCGACGTTTCTCTGATTCGATATTATGCGAGGACGAACTACAGAAATAACAATTCAGGAATGGTCTTGACAATTGCGTCTCAGTCACCTGTTGCCAATACTCAGACGTCATTTATTATATTTCTTACCCCCATTGGTTAAACGTAAATGAGTTATTCTCTTGACAAACGAATCAATTCAAAAATGTACAAAGCAACCTCAACTGAACTTGAAATTTATAGAATTGGAAACTACGCTTCTAACACAGCAACCAGCATCGGTGCAATTGATCTGTGCTCTATAACACCAAATTTTAGAAAATTTCAAGTTATTTTAAAACTTTCAATGTTCTCCAATTTTCCAAGCCTCAGTAATCGGGGATAACTCTTAAAATAAATCATACCAAGCAACCGACATTAAATGTAAAGAATGAGTTCAGATTCGCAAAACTTGATAATAACTAAGATCATAATCACTGAATTCTAATTTAATACTATAATCCACAAAAGGGGGGGGGGGGTGCGGATGTGTCTACATGTTAAAGTTGCACTCCTTATTTAGCAGTTAGAATCAAGGGTTCTATTTTGGAATATTTAGCACTCTTTAGCTGTGATTATTCGATATTTGCACTGAAACCAAAAGGATTTACCTTTTCATGCAATTCTGTGGCTCACAATGGTCAGTGCAGGCCCATAAAATTAGTCATATAAACAGCGTCTCATAATCAAGTGTTATTACATAAAACAATTATTTAATCACAATAAATCAAACTGCTGCTTGTAAAAATATAACTTTAATTACATCTTGAAAAAAAAATACATATGTCATGTCATAAGGAATGTTAAATGACTGCAAATATGTCGAGGGAGTTTTAAGACCTAGAAAGAACTGTATGCGCTCTTAATAACTGCTAAATCTTCGCAGTTGATAAAAGGGCATTCTGCTCTTTCGACCTGAAGAAGAGGGTTTAAAACACCCTTGAAACAATTGCAGTCAACACATTGACCTTGATCTGTTTTCTACAAGGAAGTATTGAAAATTATACAAACGCCCAAGTATTGAAAGTTATACAAACGACCAAGTTTTAGAACATAGTTATGATGTTAATTAATAGAGAGCCTGTAATTTACTTGTTAAATTTAACACTATAATATACGCAGAATTTGCGTATATTATGTTGGCAAAATTATGTCAAACCGAAATTAGGTGATGAAAGACAAGAAATATCAATCAAGCATTGATTATGAAACACTTTCCAATTGCAATGCAGTTTTATTTAAACATCTCTAAAATGCGATACATTCAGCGGTGATGTTTTTAAATTATCACAATAGTACAATAATTTATTTTACTTAAAAACTTCAAACCATCGAGGTAAAAGTACTTTCTAACTCCATGCTTGAAACTTCAAAAATGGCAAAGCTCTAAAATCGTCTGCTTCTCAATGTAAAATCAGTGAATATTTCATTCATATAATCTATATTCCAGACTCCAAAGCTAAATAATTTTGCGTTAAAAATTTCAGCAATTCTGATGCAACTCATTTTACATCTTGATTGGTTAACATTCGTTACATACGTTAGAATTAGGCTTCGTTGTATAAATAATCAAAGTTTGATGATCATTTAAACTCAATATTGTAATTGCGTTGACGCAGAATATAGATGCACGGAAAATACGCAAGAATAAAGCGGTTTTAGGACGGATGCAACACTAAATATAAATTTAAAATAACTTTAAAAATCACAATTTTGACACTGGGGATGGATGAATTATTTTAATGTGAAGTGGCTCAAGTAATCTCTTCATATAATATGGGTGTCATTACTATTTTTATTTTTATTTAAAAAACTACGGAACATATTTTACTCAATTTTTTATACATATTTTATGGGAAAATTTGAATATTTCTTAAAATTTTCAAAGCAATTTGCGAATTTCAACTTATTTTAACGGCTTAAAAATATTTGAAAAATTAGGTCCTGTAGGATTCGATGTATTTCTCTTTTACAAACCCAGGTGCAATCCAAAACTAATTTGGTGTTATTAATCATTTACATTCCCATATGTTCCACAGACCGTCTGAACAACATATCAAAATTTCATTTTGGTTTTCTTCATTTTACGGTAGTTATCGTGAGAACGGACATACAGACAGACAGAAAGAAAAGCCAAAGCCATAAACACTTTTCCACTATGTGGGAATACGTTAAAAATGCAATTTTTAAGAAGGAAAAATTTTTTCAAGCCAAGATTCGGAAATTTAAGGGGTTTAATTTTGTATAATATAATCAATAAGGTTTGTTCCACTACTCACAAATTGTGATAATTTTTTCATATTTTACATCTCACGCTCGCTTAATGCTTGGAATATAGTATCTATAGACTGAAACGCAATCACGTCCATACATTCTTTACCTCATAAACTTTCGATTTGATTTCAGGGATGTTCAAAACCTGCAAGTGCATCGAAAATTGAATTGAATATTTAAACCCGACATAATTCTTCCATGCATTGCTTTATAATGCAGGAAAAGTAATAATTTGCAACTTTATTCAGTTGTCACGTAAAAATTCGAGTTAATAATGACATATACAGCATTTTGCAATTTGCAGACAGTAATACTCAAACAGGATAATTGGTTTAAATATAGTTTTAGCTGATAAAATAATATTTCTTCAGCGGAACACTTTTACAAAGAGAATCCTTTTAGGCACCGGTATTGTCGACTGCATTAGCCCTACTCAAGAAATACCAACTAAATTTTCCCACTAAAGCTTTCTAAATTTTACCGCGGAGCATAAATTTAGATCGTTTCTAAGTAGAAAAGTCAGCAGCATTTCAGCCGTTATTTAAATCCCTTGGTAGTTTTCGTGAATAGAAAATTATCATAAAACCTTCCTTGAATATTTACATTTATGCAAATGAGAATGAGTTATTTTAAATCAAAATACCTTCCAGGTGTAATAGAGGTGTTAAAATTATATTAAAATTTCAGACTTGCTTTTAAATATGACATCTTGCGGCAAGTAATGTTGAATGCAAGAAAGGGGCTTAGAATCAATTAGGGATATATACAGGCCGTATGGATTACATTAAAGTAAAGTCAACAATTATAGGGAATGTAACAATAAACTTAATTTTAATAAAAATGGAAGGCTTACAATAATATTATTTTTCAAATAATTCCCTTGGTTACTTTCCTTATATATAATTATGTATAAGGAAAGTATTGTGACGGGGTCGAAAATTCGAATTTGAGTTTTCGACGGCAGGGCACGTTTCAAGATCACTAATTCCCTGATTACGAATCGAACATTTTTGAAGTGATATCTGTCTGTGTTTGTGTGCGTGTGAAAGTATGTGTCTGTGTGTGTGTCAGTGAGTCTGTGGAGACGATAACTGACGAACGAATGGGCCGATTTGAACGGAATTTTGTACAAAAATTACAATCCGCAAACACTGGAGGCCCATTGTTTTTATACGCAATCGAATGTTCAGACCCCCCCCCCTAAATTTTCGAGTGAAATTTTGAAAAAAATCGTCAAAAAATTAAAACCTCTAATAAAGCTACACAAATAGATATTTCTTATGTAATTTTTCATTAGAAAATGATTGACATATATTTTTGAACCCTAACATGAACCGTTCTCGAGATATTGCATATTTTTAAAAAAAAATTATCAAAAAATCATATAAAATGAAAAAAAAATATTTCCTATTGAGAAACATGTTCACTTTTCATATATAATACCATGCGATAAATTGGGTGACATCATTCTCGTGGATCTAGCTCGTTCCATTCATTAAAAAAGATACTTTGAGTAATGCTTTTGTATTTGAACGCCAATAGTCATTTATCTGCTGTAATAATCACTTATTTCTCCGTCCATAACGCTTGGAGAGATTTTGGCGACATTTTGTGAAATGTTGCCAACTTGGCGAGTTTTTTTAATGTTGCTAAATTAATGAAAAATTCGCCAAATGGATAAAAATAACGCTAAATCAATGAAAATGACGACTCATTGACGAATATTCAATATCTTGGGAAGAATATAAATATATACTATAAAAATAATCCATTTTTTTACTGTAAAAGCAGTAAATTCCATTTCATTATATAAGGAAAGTCATGTGCTACTTGCTCATATCAGATTTTTTTTCAACGCAGTTGTTCATAGGTTGCACAAGTTTCATTATGCCATCAGAAAAAAAAAAGTTTTCGACTGAGAAGCAATCTATGCATGCACCATGCCATTCAGTTTTTGGCCCAAAGTGAATCACTGATTCTTTAATATAGGGTTGGTTAATTTAAACCATATTGGTCTAAAGCAAAAATATCATGGTTTAAACGAAAAAAAACTTGTTTTAAACAAAAAAAAATTGCTTAAATAAATGAACGCATTTAAACAGAAACACCAGGAAGGGTATTCATTTAAACCATGGATTAAATCAAAATGGTTTAAACCAGAAGCTGCCTTAATGTCTCATTGAGTGGTTTAAGAAGGTGATACTTTGGAGGAGAAAGCTCGAAACAATACCGAAAATGATCCACAATACCTGAGACAAGTACACTCAAACCTGCTTTTGTGCGGTCTTTTTTTGTGCGATTTTTTATTTGTGCGATTTTTTTTGTGCGATTTTTTTTGTGTGGTATATGAAAATTTCAATCAAATTGAAACATAATTGACGAAGTTATCAATAAAAAAAAATTAGTAGGTTTGATCGGCCATTTAGTTTTTCGATTATTGATATGTGTTTCATCACATTACATAAGTATTGCGTCAGCCAATTACATTACATATGTATTGAACTCTATAATCGCATAATTTAATTGCTGAACGCACAAGAATTTCCATGTAAATAAATGAAATGTGCAATAGCATATTGCGATGGAATTCTTGCGTAGCAAAGCAAAAATGCATTGATCGCAAATAAACATTGAAGGGCATCTGCATCGTGTTTGTTCGGGTTTTCCTGAAACGGACTGCGTGTCTCGTTAAGTCGCTGAGTTGGTTTTTTGCTAATGAGGTAGTTGGCGACTAGCCTCATGCTTTGTTTGGTTTGTTTTAACGAGTAGGTAGAAGAAGTTTACTTGAAGGGAGCAAAGAGTTGCTTTTTTTTATTCGTCTCTGATCTGCGCAAGTGACAAGTCCGCTAAATAAAGTGATTTAATAAAAAAGAATATTACGTATGTTTTAATTTTTAAATCTAATAATATCTTCTAAATAATATCTTCGATATATATCGTCTAAAATTCTTGACGTCCTTCAAAGTGCTTTCACATTCCTATTGTCAGACTACGAAGGATGATGGTTATGCGTTTTGAAAAGTTTTGTATGTGCAAAAAAAGTACATGTGTAAATAAAATATTTAAAAATGTTCTCATGTGTATTTTCTAAATCAGATTCCAAAAGGTTTGGCGAGATTCCAAGTAGCTGTCAAGCCTCGTGTCTTGATTTCGTTTAAAAAAGCAATTCCTAGTTATTTCGTAAGGTTTTGAGTTATTTTCTACGTGAGACTTTTTTATGCGGTTCCTATTCACCGCATAAAAATACTTTTTTAATTGTGTTGCGAAAACTATTAGTAGTGTGCAAATGAGAGAGCTGGACCACAGTCATAAACCCCCCATTAAAACCACACCCACTTTTAGAATGTAATGGCTCTATTTCATCCACACCATTATGATTACACAATGGTGTGAAACCCCCCATTAAAACCACACCCACTTTTAGAATGTAATGGCTCTATTCCGCCCATTAAATTTCCACCCACTTTTAAAAACAATGGTGCGAAACCCACCCATTAAATTTCCACCCACTTTTAAAAACAATGGTGCGAAACCCACCCATTAAATTTCCACCCACTTTTAGAATGTAATGGCTCTATATCACCCATAAAATTTCCACCCACTTTTAGAATGTAATGGCTCTATATCACCCATTAAATATCCACCCACTTTTAAAAAACAATGGCTCACAAAACCCCATAAAAATCGAACCCACTTTTAGAGATCAATGGTATGAAAACCGCCATAATTTCCTTACCCCCCTTTAAAAAAAAATGGCTCTCAAACCCCATAAAAACTAAACCCACTCTTAGAAAGTAATGGCTCTATTTAAGCCATACAAATTCGATTAAACAATGGCTCTCAAACCCCCCATAAAAACTCCACCCCCTCCTAGAAAAGTGATGGCTCTATTTCAACCATACAAATCAAACAAATCAATGGTATCAAAATCATCCATTAGCAAGGTTCTAGCGCAAGCACCTCCCGAGAAAGTGATGGCTCTATTTCGACCACACCAATTTTCCGGAGCGAGCAAGCGAAAAGTCGTTGGGAGGGAAGGGTACCCCCTTCGGCGAGCACCCCCTTTTAGAATCTGCGAAAAGTTAGACTCTTATATGGAGGAGGAGGACGGTTCCAATCAGCACTTTAGATGTGATATAGACACTATAAAAGAGGCATTCAGAACAGAAGAATGTGTCCTTCGAACTGAGGACCATTAATTATCTTTTAATAGTTCGAAAACTGTTAAAAGATTATGATCGCCTACTCCTTTATTGCATAGTGACCGTGAGCCAAGGTATGGATACCATCTTCCAATATATGGCGCTTGTCATCTTTTCCTGATAGGGCAATCTTATTGACTTGTATGGAATGAATCTCATGCTTTGTGCTCCTGATGAGATTCATGGTTCTATGCTGTACTTCTTGCTTGAATAGGCAGTTCTTGTAGTCCTCGAAGGATATCCTGTTTTTCACGACACATTTCTTTACTCCTTTCGACTTTTTCACCAGGTCAACCTCAGTTTTACAGGCATACATCTTAGATCTTAAGCCAACGAACTCTTCTAAGATCTTCCCTGCATTTTCATCCTTCATCTTCCCCAAGACCTTTTTATTTACTCGAGGCATACCATACCTATTGTTTTCTGGATAATCTGATGTATCAAAGTAGTCAATCATTCCTTTCATATCCTCATAAAAGTCCTCGGTCTGTATGTCATAGATGTAACTGTCAGTGTCCATGTACAATAGCTTGATATCGTCCCCGTATTTAGGCTTCATAAGATTATAATGGAAGTCATACATCAGATGCTTCGATAGATCTAATATACTCATGCCGACGTATATTGGCTTATTAAAAATCACTTTCGTCTTGTTCATATGCACGGCGGCTAATCTTTCGTCAAAAATGGTCCTTCCCTTGAAGTTGGGCTTAGCAACTAGCTTCTCCGCTTTCTGGGGATCGCACACTAGCCTAATATCGAGTCGCTTCCTGATATTTTCCATCGTCTTGCCAAAGACCGAGTTGTTCATAAGTTTGTAGAAGTCTTTCTCAAAGTCGTTGGTTGCCTTGGTCCTCATATCAGTGTTCAGGTCTATGTACCTCTTCAACCAGGGAGACTGCTGAAACTCCAACACTTTGTGCACCTTTTTGAGCTTCACCCCCAACTGCAACAGCTGCTTCAAAACCCTGTAATGAACCACATAATGCTCTTTGTCATAGAGGGTCGTCAGTAGTTTTGGCTGTTTTGAGCCATCGGGCATCCTGCTCTCAGGTGCTAGAGGTATGTCTGAATGGAGGTTGTGCAGATGGGTCGGGTACTGTAGGTCGCAATCTACGATGTATCCTTTGTCTGAGTCATCCTCTACTTGGGTCACATCTGACACAGTGCTCCACTTGAAGCCACCATGCGGTAGGTATTGACTCATGGCCCATCCGTAAAGGTTGTTGGCGTCAAGGTACATCAGGTAGTTAGACTTCTTGTTCTCGTCATAGTCCCTCATGTACTTGTTGTTCGCCCTCCCATATCGGTTACAGCACTGAGAGATGCCTCCTCTGGTCCCCTTTTCTAGCATGAGTATCATGTCATAGTCTGTCAACAGCTCTAGCTCAACCTCTGTGGTTTTGAGCATGGCGTCCCACGAGAGTCCGGGTGCAGTGAAGTACCATGCAGGATCCAACTTATAGGTCTTTAGACAGACATCTCTAAAGTGTTCCATGATGTCGGCTAGGATGAGTACATCAGTCTTCACATACAAATCGGAATATTCACCCAATGTCTTAATGTTGAAGGCCTTCCATACCCTTTTAGCGTGCTCGTAGTCCTCATCCTTTATGTGTGACTCATTCAATTGGTTGTAAAAGTCTTCTTTTGGGGGCAGCTTGGTTTCTTCGCATTTGTCCCACGAGTCCATGTAATCGTATGGATAGACGCCTTTTCGGGTGACGAGGTCCAGTTTGTCCTTGGGGAAGTACTTGGCTGTCTCCCTGAACTCCTTTACGTTCTTCGCAAGACTGTCGAGGCTAGCGGCCATGAACTTTAATGAGTCGACAAACCTCAACTTTATACCAGGTACCTTTACTTTCTTCCCATCGCCTACTTCTACAGTTTTTGCCCCGACCTCCTTACTGAAGGAAATGTACCTCTCCTCGTTGTTCGGGATGACGTCGATATCACCTTGGTCTCTACCGAGCTCCTTTATGAAGAGATGGGCGTCGTAGCCAGATAAGTTGTGGATAAACACTGGAATGAACGAAGGCTCTTGATACTTTAGGTTGCAAAGGTTGTGAGCAGGTCCTCTGTAGTTCGATTCACATTTCGCCGGATTGAGAAGATGGTCATGATCTCTAACTTTTCGGAAGTCAGGTTCATCCTTGGGCGAATAGGGTGAAGGTTTCTTCCTGATATCTTCGTCACAGATGTGGCAAACATGGGTCCTTTGGAAATGCTCTTCATCTTCGGTGGTCATTTTGATGGGTTGCTTCTTATCATAAATGTTCTTTATCGCTAGCGCCTCAGTCTTCACTGTATCAAAGAACAGCTTGGTGGCATTGGGTCCTCTGTATGTGATTGGTGCCTTATAGTCTGCGTGTTTATATTTGATGTAGACAGTGAAGCTCATAGGTTCATGCTTTTGATATTTATGTGAGAATGAGCTGTCTTTTGTAGGGCGGCAGGTGTTTATCTTGTTTGTCAAGCACTCGAAGTCTCCATACATCACAAAGGGTAATCGTAAAGACCTTTGATAGTTTTTGAACCGCAGAGATTCGTTCTCCTCGGGCATTACAATCTTTACTGGTGTATTCTTCCTACAATCCGTTTCATGAGCTCGGAGGACCTCTTCGGAGTAATAAAACAGCAGGCATCTCTCACAGGTGAATATCTTTCCGTTGTGTTTAGTCACTTGTCCGCTTATCAATTTGGAGAGGTCTTTTATCCAACAGTAATGACTGTGTCCTTCCTTATTCTTTATGTACAGCAAATTGATGTGTTTGTCTTCCTTATTTTTAGTGATTCTCAATGGGTAAATATCATTACCTTCGTATGAATATATGTTCACCGATATCTTATTCAACTTTTCGAACCTGTTAAATACTCTATCTTCCATCTTCACTGGAAACTCGATACCTTCGAAATTTAGCTCATTATCATATGGCTTATATTTAGAGACTCTATCTACGTGATTATCAGCTGGATAAATAGCAGACAGTATCGCCCACTTAAAGCACTCGTTATCATTTTCATTTTTCACGTTAATGACTGCCTTTTTATCTTTAATTCTTTTCGGTAAATCAATGTAGGATGATCCTCTCAGCGGGTTGTATTTATTGATCCTCACCTCAAGGCTTTTAATTCTAACAAGCGTCCATCCCGAACCCTTAGCAACAAACTCCTCCATTTCTGTCAATAATTTTTGGATAACCGATCTGTAATAAGCTACCAAATCAGTTGATTCTAAGATGACTGCGTTTTCTGTTTTGAAGTTTTTCTCCATTTCTATAATAGCATCGTCTTTACCCTTTTGATAGTCACAGAGGAATTCGAAATTAACCTTCAAACCATGCAGCCTCTTTATGTGTTTAGTGATGAGTCCCCGGACTAGTGATGCCACATCGTTCAAAAAGTCGTTGGGAAGCATCAGGTTGTGTTCATTTTGGATGTCGTACGTCTTCAAGCGAGATTCAAAGGCTGTATTAACTTTGTGGAGGGTGTAGAGCCTTCTCTCTCGCGTATCTAAAAACAGGTCTGAATCAAACCCGAAGTGACGGTTGATCAATACGCTTTCTATGTATGCTATGATGTCTGCCCTCCTTCCTAACCTGGAATAGCCTCTAATGCCATGCGTTCGACAAAATTCCCGTAGTTGGGGGAGAGTCATGTGATGTAGTCGATGCTCCACCCTTCCACACTCTGGGAGAGCCTTCTTTGGTTTATAGTTTAGGTGCCCTTTAGATTGTAGGTGCTTATTCATGCTTGATCCCTTAAATAACTTACCGCAACACCTGATCTTACGCACTCTGTTCTTCTTTGGCTTGCTAAACAAGTCATTGTGGAAACTGGAAAAGCCGTTATGATATTGAATAAGGTCGACCAGCTCCAACTTTTTAAGTTTCGAGTAACCTCGAATATTATTTTCACGACAGTAGCCTTGCAACTGTCGAACGGTTTTAGATTGAAAATCCATTTTGTCTTTCTTTATAACTACAATTCTTTTCTTTAAATGCTTTTATTACTGAAGGGGTATACTTTTAATGAGTATTTCAATCATTAAAAATATAGTCATATCTACATCTATTAAATTATGGAAGGGCATGTCATCGTTGTCGGTCGATCGCTATCGCTATCACTATCGCTATCACTGTCAGCCTGATATATTGAAAAGGTTTCGTAGAGGTTTCGAAAAGGTGGTTTTTTTACCACGAAACCCTCTAATGGTGTACAATAATATAAAACCCTGAAGCCAACATATAATCTTAATAATCTTATTTCATCCCTGGTCAAAATCATACCAACCCTGGGTATATCATTTTTTAAAAATATAATTGAGTTATTCGACAAACGTATTAGGATAGATTTCCCGTGCTCAGTAATGTCAGAAACCAAATATAAGCCATCCACTGACTCAAAGTTATCAGTACTCAAATCGTTTAATTTTTTTACAATACGATCCATATTCTTTATTTAAAGGAAAAATATATTCAAACTTGAGGAAGGTAACAAAGGGTATCTAAACATTTAATGGTTGATCAACCATTAAATGTTATTATGAATACAAATTTTACGGCAGCTGGAGTGTCCACTTGATTTCTTCAATTTTTAGAAATGGTTGAACTGTGAACTCAGCATCACATCGTAAGAAAATTTTTAATTGGTCATCTTTTTTAACCTCTCCGAGAATTAACACGAATTCAGTGGCTACTTTTATCTTGTGAACGTATTGCTTGTTATTAATGTATAACTTAACAACGATTAATTCATCGATTATCTTTTGAGGATCAAGGTACAATCCCAGTCTAAAAAAACCGTCCCGAGAGAATTTACATTCTGAGTTCAAAGCATCACCGGAAAACTTCGTAAAAATAACGGCATTCGCATTGGTACTAGGTCTAATAGTTATGTATCCTGATGCGGTGGTTGCATAACATACTTTATTGTCAACATATTTTTCCAAATATCTCTTATTGACAGCGTTTTTGCTTTCTATGGGGTCGCCAACATTCCCTATTCTTGTACCTTTTACATCAATAGACCTTCTTTCACCATAGCTCAAGAATCTGTCATCTAATTTAGAAACACTATCAGCAATTTCACCTCTAAGAGCACTATCCAGATTTTTTATCCTTTCAGCTGTTTCACGAACAAAATTTAAGAAACTATCATTAAAATTGTTTTTACTGTCTTCAATGATTTGTCTTAAACCAAAGTAATTCTTTTCAAACTCTGTCTGAACAAAATGTTTAGTTGAAACATCCTGATCATCAACTGGGTTGTGACAGTTTTTGAGCACCTTATTTTCCATATCATAATTCCCATCGTCTGTGAGTTTAAACCCTATTCCAGGTGGACCGCGAAGACCCACTGCTTTTCTAGGGTAGTATATTCCAAAAGGAAACCAAGCCATCTTTATTATTATAAATAAGTTTTTTAATAGATCGTAATCTATTAAAATCTAAAGTAATCTATTGAGTTCACATCCTTAAAGTATTCAACATTGTGATCTTCTTTTCTGTCATATTGAGTTTGCATCTCTTTCTCTCGATCAAAACAAAGTAAAATACATACTTCTTATTCTGGGGGCTGCTCTTCAGTCTCCAGTGAAATTCAATCATCAGGTTGCTAACATTTACGTACGGCTCGTGAAAAGATAAGTTGAAGCATATGATTGGATAGAGACTTCTGAAGGTTTCATAGTTGATGAGACATCCGGTCTCGGAAGTGAGATTGTTAAGTCCTGCATCTAAGAGAGCAGCGTAGAGTCTCGAATAATCTTTTTTCTCAAAGTCCATAGTATAGTTGATGTTTGGCACCCTCACGTTATTGACCATAAGCCAGCAATCAATCATGTCTAAGTTATCAAACAGCATGTTGTTTTGAGAAAAGTTTTCGTTTCTTTCATCATATTGGGGCACAACGTAAAGGCTCATCACTTCATCAGTCGTGGCGGGTATGTTGCATGATCCGCTGCTATTTTCTAAAATGTTGGATTTGACTACTCTCGGTTGCCTCCAGTTAAGGTCGATGGATTGGTCCGACAGAATCAATTTTGTAAACTGACCATCAACAGAAGAATTGAATTTAACATAAGGTAGCCAAAGCGAAAGTTTCTTGACTTGTACTTTATAATTAGGATTTTGTGCATTTGTATACAGCATGTTCTTGTGACTGTTTCTTTGAAACTGAAATTTTACGTCAAAGCCTGTAATGACTTTTTCATAATCTTTGAGGAAGCCGAAAATGTATTTGAGTGGTATAAATATGTGTACAGACTGACTATCTCGGGTATATATCCATCTTTTGGCAAAACCTTCGTTACGCTCATCATTCACTCTTAAGTTAGCGAAAAAATTTGTTATTGTTGTAGCATCGGTGAGGGTACCGTTAAACTTGAACGACCCTCTCTCGGCAGAATCAGAGGTATCTATATAGTAAAACATATTGGTCGCTTCCGAAGTTGTATAATCAGGTGTGAAGTTAATTAAACCCATAACCTGAAGCATCAAGGATGTTTCATGCACATCTGAATCTATCTCGTATGCACCGACGGTCATGATACTTCTCCTGAGTAAACCTCCACCATTCACCAATGTCACGTTCTCTTCCCCTACAGAATCTCCGTTTCCTTTTACGACTCTGAGTTCTTGGTGAATATATCCTTTGGAGTAGAGAATTTTAGCGTTTGTGTCGAGTATGTGAAAGTTATACGTGGCATCTTCACTCGTATCCTGAGTGCTGTGCGTTTCTTTAATTTCTCTGTACTCAAAACTTTCTATGTCTCTGATGACGTCTTCTGACGTTTGTTTTAATTCCCAAATATTGTTCATCTTTATTATATGCAGTAAAATTATTTTCGCTTCATATTCTTTGCAAGGATAGCTTCTAATTTATCTTCATTCACTACTTTTAAGCCTGCGCCTCTTCTAATGGATTTATTAAGGATTGACTCCAATTTACTATTCACTGCTTGCTGCACCTCTTGTTCAACCTCTTTCATAGCTACGTTCAAAGGCTTTCTCCCAAAGAAGCCTCGGCCTTGTATCCTCTTGCTTGCTCTGTAAAGTCTATGTCTGTTCATTTATTGTAAGTACAAAAATTTTCTTCACTCCACCAACAACCTGTAAAGAACTCTCTGATTATTGAGGTTAATTGGTACACCGTCCTGATTGGTCAGACGCATCCTGATCCTGTATACGTGGTTACTCTTTGTCTTAAAAAAGATGGGTCTGTCAAAATCTTTAGAGAGCAAACTACCTGGCTCTTGCGCCGGCGTGAAAGAATGGATAACTTCCGATGCAAATTGGTTCAAATAAGCGCCCTCTATTATATCGCAATGGATATGAATATCATCGACGCTTCTAGAGATGTTAGCCACGTACTTGGCTTCTTGTTTCACTTCTTCGTAAACCTTTGGTTCAAATCCTAAAATCTCATGAAGCTTACTCTTCGATAAATCAAGCTTGTAGTGTTCTTTCAGTTTTATCACAAATCTCTGTCGAGCGAATATCACGCCAAACTGTATGGGAGGACTTTCGTTCCTGAAGTATGTCGTCATGTAATCGTTTAGCTCCCCCAGAGTATAATTTCCATCAGGAATAGTTAGATCATGCCAAAGGCTGCCATCGTAGAATGAAAGCTTGTTGTTCTCGTAGGCCTTGCAAATGTTGTACCATGAAACCCATAAGGAAAAAGATTGCAAAGCAACCCTCTTGATCTTCAGAGGCGTAGCGTATTCGACAGTAAAGTCTTCTGATTTTGGGTAGTCTTTTGAGTTTAATATAAGCAGAGTCATTTTATTATAAGCATTTTTTTATTTTAATAGGCTTTGACCTATTAAAATAACACGCATGCTTCATTAAAGTAGCACTTTCTTCTCATTATGATCACTTGGTTCTTGAGTTAGGGAGTACAAGATGTCCCAAGGAAGGTGGCCTCTATTTCTCTTTTTTATGTATGCCATACTGAAGTAGCCACAGCGGTCAGATGTGGGTTTCTGCAGGAAGCTTGAATTGTATCGAACTTCCTTATTTGATGATCTCAGGTAGCGAAATATGTTTGCTGGGATAATGACATCCTTTAAAGGAATATTGTTATATTTGTAGTCTCCGAATGAATCAAAATATTCTACAAAATTATTATGTGGATCGTTGTAGTAGGCCACCCAATGAGTACCAGGCCCTGTCGACAAGTCTAAATTAATAATTCCACTTTCAAACTTTCTCATCTTTTTGGGTAGCATGTCAGATGTGAAGACGCCACGAAACCCTTTCTCACCATTCATGCATTCCTCGATCAGTTTGTTCGAGATTCCCAGTTTTGTAGAACGCCTTTCCCCTTTTTTTTCTTTCCCTTGCAACCGGATCCGCTCACTTTATCCATAATCTTTTTAGCTCCCCATCCAGCTGCCCCCGAAAGAGCACCGGTAGCCAAAGTGGTGAGAATGGGGATAAGAAAAGGCAAGAATCCACCATTTTTCTCCAGTTGTGTTTTGCTGATCTTTATGCGTTTGCCCTTCTTTAGTTGCTCGATCTGTGTTTGAGTAAGATATAGATCATGATTTGGCGCCTTGGAGGTATTGATCTGTAAAGTGACCTCCTCTTTTTTCTTGTGTGCAGTCTTTAACTTGTTGATCTGATGATCACTCAGATGTACTTTTGTTTTAACGTAGTTACTCATTTATTATATGCAGAGAAAAATTTTCGCTAGCTCAAAAACTTTGCGTAGTAGCTTTTTACAAAATCATTGGTTAGCTCACCCTTTTTTAAAAGCGTATCCAACAGAGTAACGATTTTATTGTAGAGCTTTTTACTTTTACTCCCACTACATCTTTTATCCGTCAGCCGCGAAAGCAGCTCCATCCCATCGATACCCTCGCCTGTATAATAATGTCCATCCCTGAGTGTTTTGAGTGCTTTTGTATAGTTCCTCATCATTTGAATTTTGTGGTTATACTTGGCCAACTCTTTTCTTAAATATTCTTTCCTATCTCCATTATCTTCTGTGACGTTCATCCATTCTTTCTTTATAGGCCCTTTTCTAGTTCCGAATTCTTTATTTCTGTCGTTGGCACGTTTTATGATTTCATTCAGCTCGCCCTCACTTTTGCTCACTAATTCTGAAGGCAATTCAAAACCCTCTTTTCTGATGAAAGACTCGTCTAGATCCTTATTTAAGTTTAAATTATAAATCGTGCGCTCCAAATCTTTTATTCCATATTCTAATTCAGGAATTCTTGTGGATTCTAACGATGGAATGGATATTTCCTGCATTACATCCTGAACAGCTTTATGAACAGCTTTCATTTGCTCGTTTCTCGATACTTCCTGCTGAGCCAACTGTTCGGTCACAGGCTTATGAAACTCTGTTAACGTTTCTCGAACACCTAATTTGTCTTGAAGCTGCTGCTCGTTTTTTCTTCTGAGATCTTTTTGTAACTCACCCAATCTTTTTTGGGCTAGTATCTGCCCCTTTATCTTTTCGATGCGTTCCTTCTCTAATTGATTCATCTTTATTACTTGACAAATAAATGTTTGCCTTAAAGTAAATGTTTTTGCTTTAAAGCAAATATTTTTGCCTTAAAGTAAATGTTTTTCACCCTAAATAAAGATATGATTCGAATAAAGAATTACACGCAACCTGAAGAGTTTGCATATGCTGATCAGCATCCTCTGCTACCCAAACATCCCTTCAGACTCTTAATCACCGGACCCTCAGGGTGTGGTAAAACAAACTTGCTTCTTAACTTCATCTACGATTGGTTGAAGTTTGACAATCTCTACGTATGTGCTAAAGACATCTTTGAGCCCAAGTATTCATCTCTACAAGAAACATACACGCAGTTTAATGATATAGAGGAAGATGATATTCTAAACCTTAAAAAAGTTAAGAAGGTTGATAAAGAAAAATTTTTAGAAATGTTTCACAAGTTCAAGAAGGAAACATTATTCACGTCAGAGTTGAGCGATTTTATAACAGTGGATGAACTTGATCCTAGCGTTAAGAATCTAGTTGTATTCGATGACTGCGTGACTGAAAAGAAGCAAAAAGTCATAGAGGACCTATTCATAAGAGGTAGAAAGAAAAATGCGTCCATCATCTATATATCTCAATCATATTACTCAACACCCATCAACATACGCAAGAACTGTAACTACTTTATCTTCTTTCAACTCCAACCAAGAGAGGTTAAACAAATCCTGCGAGAAATCGATGGTAGTCTCACCAGCGGGGAGTTCAATAGTATGTACAAAACGTGTGTCACGAAACCTCATGATTTTTTTATGCTTGATTTAGTTAACCCTGAAATGAGGTATAGGAAATGTTTTGATCCTTTAAATAAAACATGGAACAAAAATTAGAGTCATGGTTGTACGTATACAGAAAGAGCTACAAATTCTACAGTGATGTTAGTCTGTCTCTGACAGTTGCCAAGTTCTTGTTTGGTACTTCGAGTTTGACTGCTTTCGCTCTGCTTCCCCTAGCATCCTTGAGCATCGTGGTCAGTGTCATAGAGATTATTGATAAATCCTTGCATATCTCAGAACGGAAAGAAGAATACAAGTTTGCCTACAAGTTTTATAAGTCTTTACTCAATTCCTTGAGAGCAAAGACTGTTTCGGAGGAGGAGGCTTTGATTAAAGAGCAAGAATTTATTAAGGACTTGCAGTACTTCCCCATGGAAAAATATTTGAAGAAGAAAGGTTTGAACGGGTACGAAAAATAATTTTACATTCTTAATAAATGAGCAAACACGATACAAAAAAGAAGATTAAAGGTGGAGATTTAGTCGGTTGGATGCAAGATAAGCTCAATCCACCAGAAATGCACCTTCCTGGTTATCAGTACTGTGGACCTTTTACAAAGCTTTCTAAAAGATTGACTAGAGGGGATCCAGGAGTTAACAGAGTAGATAAAGCATGCAAGAAGCATGACATAGCATACAGTCAAACAAAAGACACTAGACAGAGACATGTTGCAGATGAAGAGCTTTTAAAGGATCTAGCCACCATTGAAAACCCAAACAGCGGATTTTATCCACTCGGAGAAAAACAAGCAAGGGCTGTGATCCGACCAATCATAAAAACCAAAAAAGTTTTTGGACTGGGTTCTATTGTGACATACTGCTTGATTTGTAAAAAGAAGACAGGCACACTAAAGGTTGAAAATTCGGTGACAAGCAACGGAAGGCCTGTTATGAAAGGTGAATGTGAAAAGTGTGGGTCAAGGAAAAGTTCTTTTTTAAAGTTGACGGGGTAACTCAGAACACCCCTAAACTGAGAGCTGTGTACTATGATCCTGAAACTGGATATTGCGGCATCACGGAGCTTGAGAGGAAGGTGCATGTTCCTAGAAAGGACATCGAAGAGTTCTTACACCAGCAAGATGTTTACACCAAACATAAACCACTTATCCGTAAGTTCAAAAGAAGGAGAATTTACGTGTCACATATCGACGACCAATGGCAAGCTGATTTACTGTTTGTCTATAAATTTGCGAGAAGTAAGTTTAATGATGGTATCAAGTACATATTAACAGCTGTTGACTGTTTCAGTAAATATGCATGGGCTGTTCCTCTAAAGGATAAATCAGCAGAAGAAGTAACTCAAGCATTTAAAAAGATCTTCAAAGAAAGAATACCTGAAAGGGTTCAAACAGATAAGGGTTTAGAGTTCGTCGGAAAAACAACTCAAAAATTATTCAAAGAAAATAATATCCAATGGTTCACAACAGAAAATGTTGAAATAAAAGCTGCTATGGTTGAAAGATTTAATCTCACTCTTGGTAATAAAATAAAGCTCTACTTGTGTGCAAATAACACTGAAAGATACATAGATGTATTGGGTCAATTAGTGAAGAATTACAACAACTCATACCACAGAAGTATAAAAATGACTCCTGTTGAAGCCAGTCTAGAAGAAAACAGTAGTGAAGTCTACCGCAATTTGTTTAAAGAAAAGGTCATACGTAAACATAAATACCAGGTAGGCGATAAAGTAAGAATATCTATATATAAGTCTACCTTCAGAAGGGGTTATCAAGCAACTTTTACAGATGAAATATTTGTCATTTCTGAAGTATTAGAAACCGACCCAATCACTTATAGAGTTCAGGATTTAAATAATGATGAGGTTAAAGGCACTTTTTATGAATATGAATTAGTAAAATATGATAAGAAAGACAATGTGTATAAGATTGAAAAAATCATCAAAAAGAAAGGGGACAAATATCTAGTTAAATGGTTAGGTTATCCTGAGACTAGCTGGATTGATAAAAAAGATTTAGTTAATTAATTTTTAATAGCTTATTCGGCTATTAAAAATTATAATCACTTATCGGGGTCATACCTCAGCTCTTCGTGACATGTTGTTCAGACGCCGTTTTTTTAATTTATAGGGTAAAAACTCCAATTTAATGCTTCGAAGATGGTTCTGCAGATTTCTTCATTCTGAATAAGCGTCTTTTTGAGTTTAGGTAACTTAACTAGAAGGCGTGAAATATAGATGTCGTAACCTCTTTTCCGTAACATATGGTATAAGATATAGTCTTTGCTGATTATGTTTTTTCGCTCTGGGTACATCTCCTCATATTTATGGATATAAGAAGAAAAGTCGTTCAAAAGCTCTTCTTCTTCAAAGGGTAGGTTATGCAAACCTAACCATTTAGCCAGATTTTTCATTCGATGTTTTCGCCTCTGTTGTTTCTGCATGTTTAAATACATATCGAGATTATTGATAGGGGGTTCATTTGGATTATACCTCAGCTCTTCGTGACATGCTTGGCAAATGTACCAGCCATCATCATTTTGAATTACATATTCGTGTTCACATTCATGAGTTTTCAAGTCTCCGTCTGAGGAAACTTTATTGTCCAGACCTAACATTCTTATTACTTCCAACATTTCCTTCGATGCTTCGATCATCTTTTATAAGTTTGACAATTTTTTCAAACTGATCATGCAACTTTTTTAAGGATTTTTTCACTTCTGAAATGTCATCGCTATAAACATCTAATTGAACATACTGATAAAGAATTCTATAGCAAAATATCTCAGACTCAATTTCATTCATTTATATATATCTTTGTTTTCTTTAACTCAGATAAAATACGAAGCAGTATTATTTTCCGCTTGGAGAGTTTCGACCTTGTTTTCTACTTCCTGCTTTCATAACGTCTGTAGCGAGCGCTGACCTTGCCTAACATCTTTTCCTCTTTAAAGAGTACTCTCAGAGGTAGCGGTAGAAAAAAGCGGAGATTACGAGAATCAAAGAGAGATGGCAGCACTATATGGGGAGGAAGCACTATATGGACAGGAGTGGAATTTATTTTTCGCGATTGATTTTAAGCATTTTATTCTATATTTTTTAATCAGATATACAATAGTGATAGATATTTTGAAGAATTCTTACATTATAAGAGGGAAATAACTTGTTTAAAGTGCTATTTTTGAAGATTTTCGCCTGTGGTGTAATGGTTAAATTAAAGGTATGTGTATATTTAGATGGGTACCCATGGCAAACGGTTAGCGCGCAGACCTATTAACATCTAGGTCCCAGGTTCAAATCCCGACCTCTCCCAGGTTGTTAATCAATCCGGGTTGATGGTTTATTGAACTATACCGAGCCAAAAATGACATGTTAGCTTGCTTTAGTCGTTGTTCCAATAAAGCAAGCACTCATCGATAAAAAAGTGGTGGGCGGGCCCGACGCTAGGCGTCAAAGTCTTACAGTGTTGTCCTTATATGTTGTTTGTCAGCCTCAGTGGCGGTAGGCTCAGAGTGTATTTGGTCTTGAATTCGGCTCATCAAGAAGGGCCCCTTGGTGGGTCGAATTTGAGATTGAATATACTCTGAGCCTACCGGGGGGCATTTTGCAAAAATTTTTAGGAGTTATGGTGGAGTCATTAAAGTAAGTTCTCGATCTTGGCCTAGGCGAGGGGTCAACAAGACATGGAGTTAGTGATCCGGACCGCGATTTAATAAGACAGGGAGTGGGACTGGGTTGTTTGATGCTGGGTTGTCTGATGTTCTGTTTATCGAGGATCAGCTGTATGATAACTGGTTTGTTCTGATTTCCCGGGTTGATTTGGAGCTGCAGGGCGAGTGTCTTCAAGGCATCTTTTTTCATCTTCTTCAACTGATTCTCTGTGGGATCTTTGAGCCACTCGTTACAATATGATGGTCTTCTTGCCAATTGTGGCCGCGGCACGGCCGCAAGGGCATCCTCACACTCTTTTTGCAGCTGCTTGTACACAGGGCCGTTCTTCTTTATCGTCCGGCCAGTTCGAGGATTGACAGTGGGGTTACTCATCCATTCTTGACAGTGTGCTGGCTGAAGATCCAGTGGGTCCCGTGCAGCCTCCTTTTCGAGTTGTTTGTAGACAGGGCCATTGACTTTTATCTCGTAAAAGTTGCCGCCTGAAAATCGGTGTATATTTTTTAATGGTTATTATACCATTAAAAGAAAATTTACTGTTCAAATTTAAACATTTGCGCTGGTAGTGCTTTCCCGACATCTTTAGTTCCCAAATATACAAAGAATAGAGGTTTAATCTCATTAAGCTTCATATAGTCGGACGCATTTTCGTCGCATCGTTTCGGCAGATACAAATTTGAGCCGTCTTCTAACTTCACTATTAGTTTATTACCATATTTGGTGGTGATCTGTTTAATTTCCATGACAGGGTATTTTACGTCGATATTGAGCTCATGCATCTTCTTGAAACTTCCTTCCAATGTACTAACTGCGTTTAGTTTGTTCAACAGTTCCATGGTTTTTGTTCTTTCTCAACATTAGAATTCTTTTCTTTAAGTGCTTAAAATATTGTTGGGGTATGGATCCGCAGATTCTAAAAGGGGGTGCTCGCCGAAGGGGGTACCCTTCCCTCCCAACGACTTTTCGCTTGCTCGCTCCGGAAAATTGGTGTGGTCGAAATAGAGCCATCACTTTTCTAGGAGGGGGTGGAGTTTTTATGGGGGGTTTGAGAGCCATTGTTTAATCGAATTTGTATGGCTTAAATAGAGCCATTACTTTCTAAGAGTGGGTTTAGTTTTTATGGGGTTTGAGAGCCATTTTTTTTTAAAGGGGGGTAAGGAAATTATGGCGGTTTTCATACCATTGATCTCTAAAAGTGGGTTCGATTTTTATGGGGTTTTGTGAGCCATTGTTTTTTAAAAGTGGGTGGATATTTAATGGGTGATATAGAGCCATTACATTCTAAAAGTGGGTGGAAATTTTATGGGTGATATAGAGCCATTACATTCTAAAAGTGGGTGGAAATTTAATGGGTGGGTTTCGCACCATTGTTTTTAAAAGTGGGTGGAAATTTAATGGGTGGGTTTCGCACCATTGTTTTTAAAAGTGGGTGGAAATTTAATGGGCGGAATAGAGCCATTACATTCTAAAAGTGGGTGTGGTTTTAATGGGGGGTTTCACACCATTGTGTAATCATAATGGTGTGGATGAAATAGAGCCATTACATTCTAAAAGTGGGTGTGGTTTTAATGGGGGGTTTATGGCTGTGGTCCAGCTCTCTCATTTGCACACTACTACTATTTTTTATAGCTACTCGTGAAGTTTTGTGCGATTTTTTTTATGCGTTTTCTTTCATGCGGTCCCTATCCTCCGCACAAAAATAGGTTTGAGTGTACCTGGTTCCTTCTTCATGCATAACACTTATGCGACTGTTAAACTTTTTAATCCATTCGTAGGCACTCTGTTATGGAAAAACACTGAACACGTATTGTAAAGTTTCAATGGGTTTCGGCTCCTATTTAGCTTATGGGAGATTCTTTATGTAAATCTTTGAAGTTCAGTTTAGAAGTTGCCCACTTTTGTGGTTGACAGATCTACTTATACGGCGGATTTTGAGTTTCGGCAAGAGAGAATTAAAACAGATATTTGACAGAATATTTAGAAAATAGAGTTCTGTGAAATGAATTGGCAAAAGTCCGGCTAAGTTAGCATATTCGGCTAAAGAAGGCCATGTTAAGAATTTACCGTGTATTGTGAATATCAGAAATGTTCATCGTCATTGTTATGCCGTGTTTTGGTTTGTAGTTAATCCGTGTATTCTTCCAAATTTTACCGTTTTACTTCAAAATTTCTACGTTATTGTTTTTATTTATTTTTCCCTTTTATTTTCAAAATTGTTAATTGTTTTCCATTTTTTGTTAATTAGCTTCATTTTCCATTATTTGGCATTTAAATCATGTATTTTAAGCCACTTTTTAGGCCGGTGGTTGTCAAAATTAACCCCTTTTGGCTAACGTGAATTCCAGTATTTTCGAATCTCGCTTAAAGGACCGTCATTGCTGCTGGCGTCTCCCTTCTGTCTTGTGGCCGCCATCTTGAAAATTTTAAGTAATTCTTTTCGCGGAGACGTTATCTAGCGTATGGGGGCCTAGTTGTGCGCACAGGATGTTTCCTGGAGCTCCGGTTTAGCACTGCGTTTGACGCCGTGTTAATTTTTCACCCTCGTCGCTGTAGAGTACGTTGCATGTTTTATTACGTGCCTTAACGAGAAGTACTCATGTTCGGCAACTCCTGGGAAAGGGTTGCTCGCCAATTTATGAAGTGGCAAAACGGGAGTCTCCAAAAAGTGGTTGAAGGAGGAAGACGGATAGGGGCGGGTTCCCGTGCTCGGGGCCAGGCCCATGGACAAGAAATTGAGCTCTCTGACTGAAAGAAAAGGAACCTTGAGAAGGATGGTCACGAATCACTGTTATTTGGTTGGAAAATTTCAACATCATAAAGCCTGCTGGGCCTACTACTGTCACCTGTAAACCCCTTGAGGATGTCGGCAAGACGTCCTGACGAAATTGACCTCTCGAGGGACGAGAACATCATTTCTACATTTTTGTGCTTCTAAAGTCTACATTTGAGTTACGGCTGAAAGTTCGTGATTGCCACCCCTGGTACCAGGTTTTTGGATTTTCCTTATTTTATTTTTGAGTTCATGTTATTTTCGTTTGGTCGACGGATCCAAAACATTTTTCACATGCCAACTTTAGTGGTTTCAACAATTTTCACCTTCTTTGGTCATCTGATGTTTGAGAAACTTTCAGGGAATCCAATTTGGATCTCTTTGCACCTGTAGGGCCGTTTATAGGGGTGGGTAATTTAAAATTATAAATAAATTGTTTTCTTTTAAATTTTAACTCGCCTCTGTGTTCATTTCCAAGTCCAGTTCTTCAACGTCCACATTTGTATTTGCCTGAGTTTGAAGTAAATTTATGTTTCTTGAATACACAACGCAATTTTCTAACTAAGTAATATAATAGCCACTATGCCTTAAATGAAAGTTCAATGTCTTAAAAGGAGAAAGTAAAGTTAAAGGATTAATTGTTTAAAGATGCAATGTTTAAAGTGATGACTAAATATTTTAATGTAATTAGAGTTTAAATATGTAAATTGAGTGTAAAGGTTTAAAAGTAAGATAAAATTGAATTGTTCAATGTAATTTCTGAGCCGAAAACGGCGATACTTAATGGTTCAATGTAAATTCTTTTGTTTGTCAAAAGGGTTCCAACATCATCATATAGTAAGTTATCATATCAAATTATTTCATGGTCTGTGAAAATCAGTAATGAGTTATGTTCGAATTAGATCAACAATGTTCCGAGTAAAATCGTGTATGGTTAATAGATGTGCATATATATTTCTTTGTAATGTCACGTATGTTTCAGTTCCAGTGAGATAGATAGCTATGAATAAAATAGTTATTATTTTAAGTGTCGTAACTCTTTCGTCGAATTCTGATCGTTAGGTAAAATATACGTTTCATTTAGATGTTGAAGTAGATAAAAGAACCTTACAATGGCCCTCCTATACAATAAGTACTTTACAACCTTCAGTCCACAAAGAAAGGATAATTGATCGCTGTTTTTCTTTAATGCAAATGAAAAGCAGAACAACCATGATTAAAGTCATGGGTCATGGCATCATTATTAGAACCGACCTAGCAACTTTAACCCTGAGTAGCAGTAATAAAATAGAAACATAAATATAACAGCAGACGCAAATTTATCAGCAAAAACAGAATATAACAGCTAAGACGGAATATAACAGCAGGACGTATAGCTGCAAAAGCCCATTATATTCTACGTAACATAAATGAGCAGACATCTTGATCTTGCGTTGTTTCTAAAGGAACGTCTTGCCCTTCACTGTATATCATATGGTACGGAATGCAATTCCTAAATTTAATGTTACCCATCAATGCTAAAGAAATTGCCCAGAATTGCATAGGAGAAATAATTCTGAACAAAAATAATTTACAACAGAAATGAGTTTACGCATAAAAAGAAAGGAATCGTCTAGCCAAATATTTAAAGAAACCAACGAATTCCCCAGCATTCTTAAGCAAGACGACTGGATTTGTTTCAAATCAGTCTGGAATTTGCTGACATTACCCGAATTTCCTATATCTAACCCGAAGATGGTGTGGTACTTTGGTCGGATATGGTGGAAGTCCCTAGCGTTGTACGCCGTAACCTTCAGTCTGTAGCGTTGGTGTCCTGACTTTGTGGCATTAGTCGAGTGGATTCAGAGTCCTCCAATGGGAGTTCCCCATTGGGCTATGGGCGGTCCTTGAGAAATAGAAAGAAGTTGTACGAGAAGTACTGAAAACTACAGCCTGGAGCAGTTGTTAAATTTAAATTTAAAGGGTTAAATTAGTTTTGGGGGTTTCCTGGGTTTTTTATTTGCAATTAGAGTTATTATACTGAAAGTTTTCTGCATGGGGTCGTTGACGGTTTTTAGGATTTTTTCTTCACTGTTTCCCTTCATTTTGCTTACTTTTCTACGAAATATCTTCCAAACTGTAGATTGACATATTAAACGACAATATTATTTAGTATTGCGATGCCAGAAGTAAGCAATTTTGCATTTTGTAGGGGTTCAGCTTATAAGATATTTATTTATACGACCAAAACTACAAGTTGTGTGAATTACGCATCTTACCATAAGCTCCTATTATCTATTCTACACGAAACAAATGAGAGTATAAGCAATGAATAAACATATTGATCTTTATTGGAGTTTTATTTTACATGGCGTTATTCAGACAAAACCATTTCGGCTTCATTGAACTGAAATCACAGGCGATTTTTTATACCAGGTCCTTTCAATCCTTTTAAATGGACAAATCAGAAGCTTTTCCATTTTTTCGTAAATCTGAGGCAATTCATATGGTTCCCTTGTATCGTGATTATATCGCTGGAAATCGGGATTTAAAAATTTTCGAGGTCAAAGTAAAAATTTGAAGGGTGAATAAAATTATTTTAAAATTTAAATAAATCAAAAAAAGTGTAGCATAAGAGAAATCGTTTCAAAGCTGACTGAAAATCGGTTGTTGAAAAAATTGCTGTTGGAAAAATATTTGCAATTTCAACAACAAAATTGTTAAACTCAAAGACAGGTTATAGAGGGAATCCATTGCAAAATTTTGTGTAGGTCTGAAAATTATATAAATACATATATTGCAGTTATAGCTTACAAAGCA
Source organism: Amaurobius ferox (assembly GCA_951213105.1). Lineage (NCBI taxonomy): Eukaryota > Metazoa > Arthropoda > Arachnida > Araneae > Amaurobiidae > Amaurobius > Amaurobius ferox. The sequence goes on from OX578139.1 coordinate 30,006,484, forward strand.
GACATTTTCTAAGTGAAATCTAAAGCATTCATCTGACTTTAAAACTGTTTTATTTCATATTACTTTAATATGTATTGACCTTTAATGTTTTATTTATTATCAAAACAATTCCGTGGTTAGAGGCATATTTTCAGACTTTAGAACACGAAACATTTTCCCTCGTGCACGAAGACTAAAGTTTTAACTATTAAATTGTATTAAAATTATTATTATTAAAACTATCTCACGCATGCATGAAGAATATTATACTATTTGGCTTGCCATATATTAGATTAATTAATTTGTAAAATGCAGTTGATATAAGTTTTCACGTCGTTATGGCTGAGAAATAAAACACTTCAGTAATGCTCTCATTGCGGATAACAGCTATCATTGACCGGTTTTATGATTATTGTGGGTTTGTCAGCAAGAAATAACCAATATCTGCATTACAGCACGGAATTTGTCTTGAGTCTGTTGCTAACTTGTATATGAGCTAACAAATTTTGTTCTACCATATAACCGTCGTCAAATTTCAATAAAATTTAGTTCCAGAAATACGAAGCTCTAACGGGCAAAATCATGGTCACAGAACTCGCCTGTCGGAAAAGTTCTCCCCAAAAGTTGAAAAATAAAATTGGCTTTTTATTTTGGAGTCTTCTACATAACAGGCGAGATCTGGATTTATGAAATAACATGTTTTCCACGATTAATGAAACTACAGCTTATCCGAGCACAACTTTCCAGTATTTCTTAGAGGAAAGCAGACATAAGTGAATTGGATGACTACAATTATTTCAAGGGCATTATAAACCCTTTTTCTCGGATCAATTTCAACAAACGATAAGTTACAACTGCCTTAACAAACGCATATAGTACTATCTGCATTCGTAATAATTTAGCGTTCATTAAGATTGCATTATTTCAGATCTAATAAAACCATTCTACAAGGATCCAATGCTTTTTCAGTCCGGAGCACCTGTGAGAAAACTCACGTATCCCCTCATCGAAACTATAGTTATTGTCCTTAGTTATAGTTATTGTGTTTAGTTTGTTGTTAATAGCTAATTAAAGGAATTCCTTGTTGTTGGATGGGTGCTGGTTTTAGGTATGAAGTCATTGGTGGCTTAGGCTGCAGTCAAAAAGTACCTTGGTCGATGGAAGACCGTAGCAGAAAGGTAGGCAAATATGATAGAATGTAGAGAGAGAGTTTACTGGGAGCGAACTCCCTAGAAGTAGGTGGGTTAAGAAAGCCATTTTGTAAGAAAATGAAATAATTATATATTGAAATTATGCTATAAGTGTATCGTACGGCTCTTACCAACCGTTTCCATAATCACTGAAGTTCATGAACACCAAAAATCGTCGGAAAGTTTGCTTGTGACGGGCTTTCTAAAGGATAATTATTTATTGCTCAAAAGTCATTTGTGGATTTTTACTTTCCCCATAATACAATGTAAATGTGAATGGAAGTAAATCATGGATGTTCAAAATTGATTTCTTGGATTTTGCAGGATATTCAAGTTGAGTATTCCCGAATTGCTGGAAAAGAATTAATTATGTATGTCTGTCCATCTGTGAGTCTATGCTAGGGTAACTCTCGGAGAAATATAATAAATAAAAGGTAAATGAATATGGTTATTGTAATTAGTGAACGTAATTCTTTTGTTTTGTAATCAGTTCGATCCTGGAGAAGGGTTTCCAATTTATGAACACTTAATTTGTGAATATTTAATGTTTCGAAAATTTAGTGTTCGAATACTAAATGTTTCGAACAGAAGACCCGTATAGATGCGAACGCACATCTAAAATTCGGACATGCGCTTTGAAGCGTGTTTTGTGACATCACAGGCAGACAAAAAAAATGTCTCTGCTGATTTGGTTGTGACACTAGTTTTTAAATAGTTTTGGTATGCTGATTTCAAATATGACTCTATTTTTACTTTCCTTATATACATATAATGTATAAGGAAAGTATTCTGACGGGATAGAAAATTCGAATTCGAGTTTTCAACGGTAGAGCACGTTTCAAGCATCCCTGAACACGAATCAGACGTTTTTGAGATGATGGCTATGTTGGGAGGGGGAGGGGGTGTCAGTGAGTCTGTGGAGAAGATAACTGATGAACGAATGGAGCGATTCAAACAAAATTTGGTACAGAAATTACAATCTATGAATACTTGAAGCGTATTGTTCTTATACGCAATCGGATGTCCAGATCCCTCCCCCCTAAATTTTCGTGTGAAATTTTGAAAAAAATCATAAAAAAATTAAACCGTTAATAAAAATACATAAATAGTCATTTCTTATGTAATTTTTCATTAGAAAACGATTGACATAAATGTTAGAACGCTAGCATAAACCGTTCTCGAGATATTGCACATTTTTCAAATAAATTTATCAAAAAATCCCATAAATTAAAGAAAAATATTAACTGTTGAGAAATATGTTCACTTTTCATATGTAATATCATGCGATAAATTTTGTGACACCACTCTCGTGGATCTTGCTCGTTTTATTCATGGGAAAAGATACTTTGAGAAATACTTTCTTATTTGAACCCCGATAGTCATTTTTCTGCTATAAGAATAACTGAAAATTATCCCATGAATTAAAGAAAAATATTAACTGTTGAGAAACATGTTCACTTTTCATATGTAATATCATGCGATAAATTTGGTGACACCACTCTCGTGGATCTTGCTCGTTCTATTCATGGGAAAAGATACTTTGAGAAATACTTTTGTATTTGAACCCCGATAGTCATTTTTCTGCTATAAGAATAACCGAAAATTATGCTAATAAGAATAACTTTCTCCGTCCATAACGCTTGGCGAGATTTTGGCGACGAAATTGGCGGAATGTCGCCAACTTGGCGACTTTTTTAAATGTTGCTAAATTAAAGAAAATCTCGCCAAATGGATAAAAATGACGCTAGATCAATGATAATGATGACTAAAAGTCGTAAATTCAATGTCTTGGAAAGAATATAAGTATCTATAAGAAGGATTACTGTAGGAAGATTACTGTAGGATAGTAAATTCATTGCATTATATTATATAAGGAAAGTCATGTGCTGCCTACATCAGATTTTTTTGTGTATCACGTCAGGTTTTCGAAATATCGCATTCCGTGTTTATTGCATAATGTTATATATGTGTACTCATATGATGGCAGATTACTGTTGTAGTATTAAACGGGGCTGTCGAAGTATAGTGCATACAAAGAAATCTTCCATGCAAAAATTTCTTCCATGGAATCTTGAGTAGTTTCTACACTGAAAGTTATAGTGAAACTTCTCAACATCGGACACTCACGGGGAACAAAAACGGTTCCTTTATTTGGGGGGAAATATTATTACATTAATGTAATTACTATATTTGTCTGTTAGTCATTGATACATTTTTAAAACTTATTTATCATACAGTTCTAAAAACCATTTGTTTACTTTAAACCATTTACGCAAAGCACCCACTTTTTGGTCATTTTTGAACATCCAAAGTACTTCAGAGAAAAAATGTGACGTGATACGCGAAAACTAATATGATATTTAATTTCAACACATCAAAATACCTTAAAATCAACTCTCAACTCTACATCAGCAAAAATCGTGTCGGCCTTTGCAATCATTTAAATACCGTGCGCATTTGCATATTCTAATGAATACATTTTGTATCATTGGCGTAACTAAAATTATCAATTTACTGCATGCACGATACTTACATCATTGTTCTAGTAATTATTATTATTTTCTGTAGAAAATTGTAGAATTAAAATCAATCTTAAATTTCGAATAATTTGTGTTCTAATCATGAGAATTACTGAAAATTCTATCTATTTATTTACATACAGTGGAATTTCGTCGATTTGTTCCTCAAATGCAACTGGAAATCCCAGAAAATATAGGGTAAGGAATTAGTTTTGTAGGAATTTTCTTTAAAAAAAAGAACAAGTAGAATTTCTTTGATCAAGCCTCCAAAAAAGAGACAGAAAATCACTGAAAATGAAAAAGGGGTTGCAGGCTAAAAAAAAACCTGTTATTTTTATTAATAAAATTAGTTATTTGATTTTCGGCAATTTTTTTCGATATTTTCCGGTGTTTAAGATGGGACTGACTCTGTTTCATTGAATATTTCGAAATTTCAAAAAGAGACAGGGAATTAAATTTTTCTGGAGAGGAGGGGGGGAGGAGGGATGGACGGAATTCTACGGCAACGTATAAACATAAAATATTCGGTTGGTACGTGTATTCACTTTTAAGTTATCGTGTCCACGACTCAAAGACATACACGTGTACACACATACACGTCCCATAAATTGAAGTATTTTTGAAAATCTTCGAAATGTGATCAGTTAGTCTATATATATATATATGCTTATCCGTCATATTGTAGAATTAAAACTTTGGGGGGGATGAAGAAACCTTCTCTATACAATAACATAAAAAGTAAAAATCTTTTTTAAATCTTATAGTATTGTGATAGAATATCGGCCCTATATAAAAACCACTATAAATACTCTAAAAACCACTACAAATACTCTAAAAACCACAACAAATACTATAAAAACCACTACAAATACCAATATGTTGAACTACGTAAGAATCACGACTTTATTTAAGGTAATATCAACCCTAATGAGAAACGAATGGTTTGGGAATTGCGAATTGAAGAGTGCCTCGGCAAATTGGGAGCAAATCGAATCTTCCCGAAAGTTACCTACACGAAAAATCAGAATTGTCTTCGAGTTTTATTTACGCTTGTTTCTGGGAAGATATTATTATTGCATTTACTTGCTGTAAATGGCAGCATTAAGAAAAGGATTTTAGCGCCTTCTTTAACATTAGAAGTAAATGCTTTTATCTTTACTCAATGGATAGAGCATTAACTGGCAAGACAGAGATCTGTGCCTCGGATTTCACTTAGTTTCAGTGGAGCTTTAGTAGTGTCCCTACACTTTAGAACATCCGTGTCTTAAAGCCCACTTATTAACTTATTTTCAATAGTGCTTTAGTGGAAATCCTATATATACAGGGTGTCTAGTGATATCTTGGCCCAATGGCTATTTCCTCAACCGTTAGTCACAGAGATACACTTCCAATTGCAAAAATGTTTTAAATTTTAAAATCTATTATCTTAAACAGTTAAAATCAATAAATGCATTTCTGAAAGAAATATGAAATATAAATTTTTATACAGTCCTCCGGGTCCTGCCAATTATATTTAGGAAAATCCTCATACAATTTTATGTAAAATAAAAAAAAATCATCCTTTTATGACCAAAATTGACTGACTTATAGCTGTTTAAAGTTGGAGAACTTTTTGTGCTGAGAAATGGTCAATACAATCCCTGATTGGTCAGTTGCCTGGAGAGATGGTCGATACGGTCCCTGATTGGTTGGTTGCCTGAAACGGGACATTTTAATGCGTGGAAAAGCGACTTAAGTCATAAAGTTTAATACTTCATAACTCTGTGAATTTTGGTCGTAAAATAATTTTTTTTTTAATTTTGCATGAAATTGTATGAGGATTATTTTCCTGAATATAATTGGTAGGACCGGGGGGCCGTATAAAAATTTATATTTCGTATTTATTTCAGAAATGTATTATTGATTTAAACTGTTTCTAAGATAATAGATTTTAAAATTTAAAACATTTTTGCAATTGGAAGTATATCTCTGTAACTAATGGTTGAGGAAATAGCCATTGGGCACCGATAGCACTGGACACCCTGTATATTAAAAGATCCTTGTCTCGAATCCCGCCTATTTCTTAACTTATTTTTAATGGTCCTTAGAGGAGTCCCTATATATTAGAAGATCCGTATCTCCAATCCCGCCTATTTCTTTACTTATTTTTAATGACGCTCATGTGGAGTCCCTACATATTAGAAAATCTGATCTCGCTTATTACATCCATCATTTTCATTAATGCTCTATTTCTTTCATTATCTCTTTATATCTTTCATTAATGCTCAGAGAGCCTTCATCTTAGAAGCATCTGGTTTCTAAGCTTTCATGAATACCAAGAATAGATATTTCCAAGGAGTGTAAGATTTGTGGCAATAATTTGAAATTCGTGAGTTGAGTAGCACATCTATACAGGGTGTCCCAAAAAGATTGAAACGCGCTTTAATTTTTTACCTGGAGATAAGTGGGCAATGTAAATTGCAAAAATGTTGAAAGTAAGGTAGGAAATAAGACTACGTTAATGAAATAGTCCTCCCATTAATTTTCAAACAGTTACACTTTTTAAATTTTTTTTTACCCCCTTGGACAAATTTGGTTAATTAGAAAATTTTTATTTTTAATGCAACACGATCATTAAAATAATCCGCATATCTGTATCTTTAAAATCAACTGAATTATGATAAAATCAAAAATCTGGCTTTTGGTACTTTTCCGTAGCACGTGAAAGGCTGTTTCATCAGTGAAAATAGAGATCATAAACAAATGGACGATGGAAATTGTTTAGATTAAAAATACGTTAATATGTGTCAAAAGTTTTTATCACAAATGCATCTAAATAAAGCATTACACAGACAGAGATCATATAAAGCTGTGGAGTGCGGTTGGGTATCCTATGTATTATCATTCAGTTTTATTTTTTTGTGATATGTCACAAATTTACATTTCTTATTTGATATATGATCTCCATTCACAATGCTTAATTTTCCATTAAATATAACTCGCTCAATTTTAAAGATACATATATGAGGGTTTTTTTTAATGACCTTGTTGCATTAAAAATAAAAATTTTCTAATTGACCGAATTTGTCTAAGGGGGTCGTATGAAATTTAAAAAGTGTAACTTTTTGAAAATTAATTGGAGGACTATCTCATTAACATAGTCTTATTTCCTATCTTATTTTCAACATTGTTGCAATTTATATTGCCCACTTATTTCCAGCAGGTAAAGAATTATAGCGTGTTTCAATCTTTTTGGGACACCCTGTATAATAATTGTCTAACATGTGTTTTCTTTCTAGCTCCCTGATGTGTTTCCTTCCAAATGCTCCCTGATGATCTAGAAAACATGATTTTTCACGCCCATGAGACAGGATTTACTGAGACAGATTTTTGGCCACACACCCGGGGTGAATCAACGGGGTTTTCAAAATCGTTTTCCAAATTTTTAGATGCCCCTCCTCCGATGATGTAGACGCTGAATATTTACAAACTTATGGTATCGTAAACGGAACAAAACCTATCAGATTTTCTTTCATTTCCATCCGGTGGAGATATCGTAAAACCGGTTTACGATATCTCCACCATGGGTGAACATAATAGAAAATTGATAAGACTTTCCAGACCCTGCAGATGAGCTTCATGGCCTAGAAGGCTGAAACCGTTCATACTTATCTCACCGATCACTGGAAAGAACCTAACTGAGCCGACTTTAAGACAACGACTGCTAAGATGATTATTTTTGCGCTAAGCGCCATACATATGTAAACAAAATAAAACTTATAAATGATAAATAACAACTTAATTTTTGAGATAAATTTCCCCGTCTTTTCAAGCTTAAATAATAATAAATGCAATAATAATAATAAGTTTAAATAATAATAAATGCTGACAATAGATAACTGAGCTAACAGTAATAAAATAACTTGTTACGTTTAGAACCATATTTTTTAAATTTCTCATAACCAATGTAATTTTTTTTCGTGGCTTTACTTTATACATGAGCAACTGGAGACATTGTCGGATCCGACATTGTCTTCAATGTCAAAGCGCTTTCTTCACATAGTGAAATACGCATACAGTGGATTACTTCTCATATTAGATTATCCAATATAAGGAGAGTTCGGATAGATTATCGAAGGTGGATTTTCTGATACAATGCTTTCTCCTGATTTACTAACTGTTCAAGAACTATTCTCGAAACGAAAAAACTCGAATAATTCTGTCTGAAAGAGTCCCCCTACTCATAGCTGGTAGCTCAGGTACCATCCTGTTCTGTACTTGCGTAAATGAGCGATAGGAAAACCCATATAGATATTCCAAGGCATATTAGTAGACATATTAGAGCATTTTTATTTGTCCAAGAACTTAGTTTTCCAACGTGTCTTAAATGTAACTTTGAATAGTCCTCTCCTGACCATCTCGCATTGGTTTGACCAGGGAGGATCTTCGATCTCTTATTTTGATTATCGACTTCCTGAGGGTGCATGGACTTATGGTCTTGATCTAGCTATAGTTAGATCAACAAAAACAATAGTTTTTTATCATTATATTGATGTGTGTCATCTGTAATTAAAAATGGCAAAAATATTTTTAAAACTAGGAAACTTTGAAATTACTAGCATATTGTAAACCACTCTGTATATTCCATAAAATGTTCAACCATCCGACTCATGGTATATGGCTATTATACAAACACTCAATGGCTGGGAACTAAAATTCTTATGAAACATATTCTGTGCACCTGCACTGGGAGTCACAGCCCAAGAAAGTGGCTTTGCCCACGAATGGACATATTGTCCCTGTGGTGACAGATCAAATGATCGCTAGTAGGTATTTGGCTCACAACGTGTTAAAACGAAGGAATCCTGAATATTAAGAATCCTGAATATAAACAAGTGGTTGTCACAATGTTGTTCTTGAGACTCACTTAGTGTTTTGACGTATATATGTCAGCAATATGGTTTCTTACTATGTTCATTTCGATGCGAAAAGAATAAAATAAATAAATGGAAGTTGCATGATATAATATATGACCTTGAATGAAAAAGCACATAATAAAAGTACATAACTTTTATTATATACATGATCTTGAGCAGAAATGAAATTTTTATCAAACATGTTGCTGAACATGCTGTGAAAGTTGACTTCATGTTCTCCAGCCAAAATTACGATATCAGTTCTTCACGGATAAACTTTGCAATCCCAACTAGATATCGAAGATAAACTACCAATTGCACACCATACTGCAGAAATAGGTTGCAATAATGGGTTCGTTTCAACAGTTTACTTCCAAGATAAACTACAGGTCTAAAACGCCATCGAGTGATGAAAATCTAACACAGTTAAAACATTTAATTGAAAACAATGAATTTAGAGAAAATTTGGTTTCAATCGATTGAGCAAATTCCAGGATATGGCCTATAGGGCAAATTACATTCGCACATATTGCGCACGATTGGTGTAAAATTTCAAAACAATTACGATACTGTTTTTACTTACTCTTGCAATCTAAATTTGTACAAAATTTGGTTTTATTGGATTCAATAGCTTAGAAAAAATGTCAGTTACATCCATTTTCTGACTGTCGGCGACAGAAAACAGAAAAGTGATTTCCCGTAATAAGTAGATTTGAAAACATTGTAGATGTTCGTTCCATTTGAATGGGAAGTGTTTTCGAAACGAAAACAAACTTCTTTTTCAGGAGAAGTAAAAATTGGAGTAATGAGGATTTTGTAAAGTTAAATTTTGACCGGGAATCTGAAACTGGAGGGCAGCATCCACATCATCCTTATGTGAGAAATGTCTACTAACCTAGTAACTCAATGGATTGATTATTAATGCGGTATTTCGTGGTTCTAAAATTTATCAATTTCAAAATCTTTAATACGCACAAATATTCTTGTGGCAATAGTTTTTTAGATATTAAAACATGTAAAAAACACAAAACAGAAAATATGCTGCTTCTAATTTACGAGTACTACAAGAAAATGCGGGAACAGTAATATAAATAAAAAATAATTATAATGAGAGGAAATGTATAATTAAGGTAAAAATGTAAAAATACAGTAAATTAAAGAATTAATCTACTGAATATTTTGATTAGGCGTAGTGGTGATTAAAATGTTTGGAGTTTCTACTAGCGAATCCTACTGTAACTAAAGTTGCCTTTTTCTATTGATGTGTATTGGTTTATCGACGTACGACAAAGGTTTAGAAACGATGGTGAGAATTTCTGACTAGGCGTATTAAGGTAAAATAGATACAGATAAAATTTATACAGTTTTTCTATATATCTATTGTGAAAAATATATACATATATATATATATATAATTATGATATATATATATATATATATTTATATATATCGTAAATATTCTATACAAGCCTAAAGTTACAAAAATTAAAACCAGAACTCATACATTTTAGGCGCTTAGCAGCTCTGTAAAGATGATTCAAATAAACGACTTCTATACCCATGAAGTTGCTGAGGTTATTCCTCGTCATTAAAGTTCTGATTGTGTAAGTGAGCTACACTGTGTCTCATGTTGAACCGTTTACATCATTTTTTGAAATATTTGACATAGACGTACGATATATTTTACTTCAATAATTTTGATAAATGTTTTTAACGTTGGATAACAGATATATGGCTTATGGTAACATTAGATGTTTTTAATTTAAATTGACTAGATAAATATTTTTTTCCTGTCCTCGATTCCTCCTAAATGCGGGCTAATCATGTGATTTATTTTCTCTTTGTATTTTGATACAATTGTATTCTATTCTATAGCATCTTTAGCAATGTATCGGCTACCGGGAATGTCGTCGCTACATAAAGCTTGCTTAACCGGGGAGCGGGGGTCACCCCACCCCTCTGGCTACACAAATAGCTACTGTGAGCTTTCGGGTCAGTCGTGCGATCTGGGTCTTTCCCCTCCCCCCTGGTCAATTTTTGGTACATTGCTTTCACATTCATTCTATTCCTTTCTGGATTTCTATATATATATATATATATATATATATATATATATATATATATATATATATATATATACCAGTAGCGTAGATTGAGATTTTGAATTGGGAAGGTTGAAATTTGGAAAAAAAATTGGTATGACAGGTAAAATTTATATTGGAATTCGCATTAACTTAGTTTTATTTCATTAAGTTTTATTTATTGGTGAATAAAATAAAATAATTTTACATAAAAATGCAAACAGTGGATGAAATGCACGAGATTTTAAAATGTTGCCTATCTAAGAAGAATACTTTCAAGATATAACATTTTAAATGCCTTCTTATTTCTAAATCAGATGGATTTTTACAATCATTTTATTAAATATGAAGTCGTAGTCGCACATAGGGGAGGTAAAGGGGGTCCTTGTCATTCTCCGCCTTGAACATTCAATATAACAAAGACAAGCATCAAGCCTGTCGATGTTGCACCTCATGTGCTTCAGCTTGTCCCCCCCCCCACACACACACACAACCCCCTGAGGAAAGTTTTACAAGTGCCTATGTATAAAAGAGAAATATATTAGAATACTATTAGCAAGTGACAGAAAATTATATCAGTTTTGTAAATAGAAACAACTAGAAATAACGAAATAAAGCAATTCAAAGGAGTGCACTGAAAATGGGGGAGAAATATATTCGGGACATAAACTTAGTTAAAAATCACTGTAGTCAACTATGTTCTTAAACAATTTTGTATAATTATTATTTACGAATACTATACGTTGAATACTATATTGAGAATGCTGAGTCCACTTCGAAAATAAAAGTTTGCAATTTCGTCCCAGTAGCTCGACGGTAGAGCTTCGGCTGGCTAGTTTAGTTCGAAGATCCTGGGTCCGATTTCCGGTTGGGACAGCAAGGCTCTTCACAGGGTCTAATCTAATTATTAAGGTATAATAAAACAATTAATAGCTTTTCTGATATACCCTTATAGCCCAACACATAAAGTATATAGTCCCCCATCAGCATATGTTGTTTAGAACCCCCCAGGATATTCTACTTATACTGCCCGAGCACCAATCAATTGCGTAAGCAAGGGCGCTGCTTAGAGTACTTCAGGGATATAGTCAAATGTATTGAGATGGAAAGGATAGTTCATTTTTATTTTGTTATAGGTCCGAAAGTTAAGAAGAAAAACGAGTACTTTCGGTTCTACTATCGGTAGCCGTAACTTTTAAATAAATAGTCTGCTAGTTGGTGGCACCGCAGCGAATATCATTCTACTTTACTTTAAAAATGTATGTATGTTAAAATAACAAGCAAAAATAAATGATATACATTAAAGACACTTAAGGAAAGTAAAAATAAAAATCATTATAATACATGTATAAAAACAATGTATAAAAACATGTTTAAACATGTATAAAAATGTGAAAACATGTAAAACATGCAATCTTTATATGTATGAAAAATGCTATTATATGAAAAATTTTATTATCTACATGCTTGAAAATATATGTATTAAAATGCATGCAGCTTAGATTTATGAAAGACAACGACATACCAAATTTGAACTATCTGTCTGCTCAGGTTTTCAAGTTATTTCACAAAAACGATATGGCCTGCTCAAGACGGACTTGTCCAAAATGGCTCAAAAGAAAAAAAATATAAAATATACCACTAAAGACGACAGCATATTAAATTCAGACTCTTTAGCTGCTCCGTTTCGAGAGTTAGTCTTTAAATTGGAGCATGTTCTTATGGCGAACCCAAGAAGGCAGGTCCTAGAAGGTTCAAAATTAAAATATATCACAGAAGTTAATGACATGCTAAATTTCTACTTTCTAGTTGCTCCGGTTTTCGAGTAATTCCTAAAAAGGCGTCTAAAATACTTTTGGCAAGTCCAAGACGAGCTAGCCCGATAAAGTTCAGAATCCACAAAGGATTTAAGTATACTATAAAATACAACAACAAAAGCCAACATAAAAGAAAACGACATATCATATTTCTGGCTACTGTGATTAATAGAACTTGATTAGTTTTTGCCTCAAAGATTTGAATCACAATGATAAACAAACACCAAAGCAAGTTAAATAAAATGTTGTTAAAGATACTAAAAGCTATCCACTTGTTTTCAGGTACATTCGGGAAAATTCTTAAAAAAAGTAAAGTTTGGTGTAATCTCGTGGTACAATGATTCCAGTATTTAATCGTCTAAATACAGTTTCTGGGTTCAAAATACACTATTTTGAAAAAAAAACAAAAAAAAAAACGAAGCACCCCTAAAAAAAATAATCTGATTTTCTCGAAATTTCGTTTGCAAATTCCTTTATACCAAGTATGCAAATGATTAAATTTGCAAAGCCAATTAGTGTTAACTTGTGAACTTCGGTCATAGCGTGCGTTTCTACTGCGCAGCTAGCAACCTCTAAAAGAGGTTAAAAATGTGAATGGTGTATCTTTGCTCGTTATCGGCGTTGCAGTTCGTAGAGACACAGCCAATAATGCCTTTACGACGTTGCTGAAGACCTTATAAACAATTAGACGAATTCGAACGTGATCATATAGTCGGGATGCGTGAAGCTGGCCGGTCATACCGAGCAATAGCCGCCACCTGTACTGAACGGACACTGCTGTGGAAAGGTGCTGGCAGCAATGTCTGCTACAAGGAACTCATCGGCGAAATGAAGGCTCTGGAAGGCAAAGGTGCACGAATGCGAGACAAGATAGGATAATTGTGCGACAGGTCCGAACTGACTCAACGGCATCATTGTCCGCCATCCAAAGCGGTATAGTCTCTTCCATACCACCAGTGGTACCTTCCACCATCTCACGGCGCTTGGCTGAGGTGGGGTTACGCTCACTGCGCCCTTTAAGGCGTCTGCCCATAACCCCACAGCATCTACAGAGTCGTTTGGAGTGATGTCACATCCAAGCATCATGGCTGTCAACAGACTGGCATCACATAGTGCTCAGCGATGAATCACGCTTCAGTCTTTCAGCAGATGACTATCGAGTACGTGTGTGGAGGCGCCAGGGCCAGCTGTCCCAATCAGCCTTTGTTTTACACAGACACACAGCCCCTTCCGAGAGGTTGGTGGTAGGGGAAGGAGAGTACGGTCCCTGTGAACTGTGAATGCCTCCCCGACTGGGTTCCGTTGTAAATTGGGTGGCACTTCCCAGTCGTCCAAACAGTTACCTTACACCTTTCTGGTAGGTCGGACGGTCTGGGTCTCAACAACAACAACAACAATAACAGACACACAGCCATTAACCCTGGTATGATGGTGTACGGAGCTATCTCTTACGACAACAGGTCGCTCCTAGTCATCCTGCGTACAAATTTAACAGCTGATTGTTGATGAAATCCTGGGGCCGTTTGGATCACCCTTCATGACACGTCATTCTGGGGCCATTTTACAATAAGGTAATGCCACGCCACATATGACTTTCATATCTGTGGACTGTCTTCTTTCATAACTGTTGGACAGCAAGGTCACCAGACCTTTCGCCAATCGAGCATGTATGGAACATGCTAGGCCGCCAGATTCGGGTACCCTGAAATGTAGCAGATCTGGAGCAACAATTTAGGAATGCCTGGCAGAATATATCGCAGGCTGACATTAGGAAACCTTATTACTCCTTACCTAGATGTATACAAGCATGTATTGCCTCCAAGGGGGGTTTCAGCAATTACTGATTTGAATATTCAATATGCAATTGCTAATCATTGATGGGTCCTGCCGCCTTAATTTTGTAATCATTTCATTACCTGTGTATGAGCTGTACGCATATTAAATTTAAAAAAAAACAGTCACTTTCTTAATGGTGCTTCGTTTTTTTGTAGAAGATTGTATATTAGCAGCTGAACGACATAACTGAATAACAAAACAGATTAAAAAAAAAACACTATTAAAACTATTTTTCAACTTTCTTGTCATTAAAAGTTACGCTATTCATAAATTATATAAAATCATTTGTTATTAAAGTGTTTCATAAATATTTTAAAATCTTTTGAAACAGAATGTAGACAAACAAAAATAAGATCAAACATGGATTACTGTGAATTAGAAACAAATATTAATATTAGTTTTAGAAACTGTGTTTTTATAGGTACACCAGATAAAATGAATATTCACTTCTGTTGAGCTTCGTATAAAAATGTAAAGTTACGCATTACAGTCTTATATTTATCAAACTTAATACAAATAGACAATTCTCTGGATATAATTTCACAGGTCACATAACAGATTTTAATTAATACGAACGAAAAATTTTGCTGTAAGAAAAGCTGGTTCAAATTCAAATTAACGGAAGAGATAATATGCCATATCTTATTAATTTACTAGATTTTTGCCATGTTTAATTTAATTAAATAAGAGTAGAATATTTAACTCAATGCTACGGGAACTCCATATTTGTTCAATATGCAGATATGCATTTTTGCGCCTAATAAAATATAAATATTGATAAAAATCTTAGAAATCTTAAATACGCTGGAACTTTTCTATTGCTACAGTAATGGTATTTTTAAATTGATTTACTACATAATTGCAAAGAATTGCACCAATTTCTTTCTTAAAAGCATTTAGTTGTAATTGAATTACTAATTAAATTATATATAATGTAGAATTAGTAAACAAAATGTACTCTTATAAATCAAAATTTCGTAAATTTTTATATAATATCTGATAACTTCAGAAATTCTAATTTGTCTTTAAAGGCATTGTTTTTAATTTCATATTTAAAACATGCTTATTTTAGTACAAAACTAATTTAAAAGGAAATTACAAACGTTATAGTTTAAATAAATATTGCGAGCATTTTTTTGAAACATTAATTAGAAAAAACATCAAATAGATAAAAATGTTTGAATTTTATTTGTCTGAAAACGCTAGACTATGAAAATGAAGGATCAAGGAAGAATAGAGAGAAGCATTATAACCAGAATTTTGGGGGCGATTCTACTGCCAACAACTGAAAAATTTACTAAAATGTACTGATTTCAGACTTCATATCAATCAAAAATCTATTAACAAAATTGCAACAAATATATATTAAATTATTCTTATAATCTTTAAATTTGTAGGCGCTAGCTATTAATAATGTAAGCCCCGATTCCCTCACCACCCTTCAACATAAAAGATTCAATACCGTCCTGTAGAAATGGCAAATATCTTTAAGATTTACTTGATATTAAACAACGATGTCCCTATTTTAAAAAATATGCAGTTAAAAAAAGGTTCAGAAACACAAATTTAAGAACTTATTCTCCATATTGCTCAAGTTAAATATAATTGCATTATCATAACTGATTTATACATATTTTATAGATATTGATAATAAATATCTGTGTAACATAAAGCAATAATTAAAGCCAGCTTTCTTGCTTATAATGGTTTGGCTGCTAAAAACAAAAAAAAATTATAACATTTAAAAATTAAAAATATATATTTTGAAGACATAATAAAGTATAGATCTAAAATGTATAAAACTACCATATAAATAAAAAACATTTTTCCTTATTTGTGATGAATGATAAAATGCTGATACAAACGACATAAATTTTATGTTACATAAACCCCCATTGCTACCATGAATCATCTTAAAACGCCAAAGCAACAAAGTAAACGGCTTCTTTCCAGATGAGTTAATGGTGAAAATACACTATAGGAGAAATCATAAATAAACACAAAATTGATGAATTTTGCAGTGGAAATACATATTCATTGCATGCAGACTTCTAAACGGTTTTCATAAACAAAATTATGAGTCATAGGAAATAAATCTCGGATCTTTCATTTCTCTGAAATAGTTTATGCTATTTTATTTATCATATGTGTAAACTCGTATTTTCAAAAATACAAATTGTGCATAACATGTTTTATGAAATAATGTGGTAGTGGTATACATGGAACACGGTAAAGTTGTAAAAGTAGTTTTAATAAGTTTTGAAGAATTTTAGCTAGAGCTATGAAATTGAGGTACCCCAGCGTTTTCTTTAGCATACAACCGGAGACTATGATTGGCCCTAGCCAACGAAGATATTTTATTTTAACTTTCTTTCTATTTATGCGGATAAATAGAAAACTTGCCCAACCTCCTAAATTTTCATTCACCAACCCAGCCAAAAAGTTCTGAAAGACTGTCTGGGTACCGCACTATTAAAGTGACCATGTGCTACCTCATGAGTCTAGCGGCAGAGCCCCCTAGCGGAGAAATTTGAAAGATATGCACTCTTATCTCGGAAATTATGAGATACACAGAAAAAAAGTTAATTATACATTTGTAGATCATATTATATATAATAAGGAAATGTATATTGCAGAAATGAATGGTGCAATTAGAAAGCTTTAAACGTTACATTGAGTTTCGTATTTCTACGAACGTGATAATTGCCTTCATTGGAAACTCTTTTTAGCTCCAGAGGGGTAAAACACCGTATAGCTAGCCGTTACTATGACATGAATCCAGGGTTGACATAACAGGATTGTCGGTACAAAGTTGACAGATTTGGCGATTTATTGTCAATTTGGCGACTTTTAGCGATTTTTCTTTGAAGTTTCTACAGAGAGCGTATAAAAGGAATCATCACTCAGCTGAGGAGCACTGGCCATGATACGAGCTGCATTGAACTGTGAGATGAAGGGGTGAGGCAAACCAGTGGTTAACGAGCGGGCATTGCACTCGAACCACCCGTGTTCGATTCCCGGCCTGCCTAAAATGTCCCCGTGTTCACGCTGACTACGGGCACTTTAAATATATGGGTCCTTAAGTCTTTCCGTTGGGCTGGTGATAGGGGAAGTTGACTACGGTCCCTATGGATGCCGCCCCCATTGGGCTCCAGTCTAAATTCGGTGGTACTTCTCTGCCGTCAAAATGGAACATGCAGGGCGTTTCCGACCCCCCAATCGGCACAATCGAAATACCCATCCTAGCGTATAACGCATATGTTGATGCACAGGTGTCGCAGGTTTAAATTGAATTTTTTTTACACTTTTCTACAAGGCTTGTTTGATAATATGGATTAAAAGTTATATATAATCAGAAAAAAAATTACATATTGGGATCTGTATTGAGTTCGAAAGATACTTTTACTTGTATTAAATCAACAATTCAACTGAACAATGGCGAACTAATATATACCCTCTGCTGCTGTTCGACCGTCTGAAAACATAAGGTATCAGCTTGAACAGCTGGAAAAGTGTCACCCAATTTAGATCGGAATCCAGTGGGGCGGAATGCACAGGGACCGTACACGTCTTCCTCTATCACCAACCTCTCGGAAGGATTTACAGACTCACATATTTAACGTGTCCCTACAACGCATGAGCACGGGGACAGTTTGGGCAGACCCGGTAATCAAACTCCGATCATCTGAGTGATATCCCCGTACTGTAATCACTGTGCTGTTCCACCCCTTATATATATCCTCTGTGGAAAGTTCTGGAAAAAGCACGAAAGTCGTGAAGTTCTGAGTCAATCTACAAAATTCCAGATGTGTATAGAATGCGCCAATAGTCGCCAGGACGGCGATATTTTGACGAATTCGTCGCCAAGTTCAAGCGTCACATATCTTGAAATTATAAAAATGCTTTTCTGTTGTGTATTCGTAAGTTGCCACTTTTGCTACATACTGCCGTTTCATTCCTTTCCCATTTTTACTTTCCCTTCAATACATGGTAATGCTTAGGGAAAGTATTGGAATCATGTCGAAAATCGCAACTCGAGTTTTCGCCGGATCTACACGTTTCGAGATCTCTAGAGTACGAAAAAACTATTTTTAGCGTGACGTCTGTGTGTGTGTCTGTCTGTTGGTCTGTCTGTCTGTGTGTCTATCTGTCTGTGTAATGTATGTATCCACTCTAACTCAAAAACTAATGGACCGAATTTCATAAAATTTGGTAGATAACTCACTTGTATGTGACCCTGGTGCTGATTAATTTTGGGTACTATTCGGAATAAACCGCCTTTTTTAGCGAAATGGCCCTCAAAAATTGCCTGTATCCCGTGTAACTAAAAAACTAATTGATCAAATTTTACAAAATTTGGTACATAAGTCACTTGTAGGTCACCCTGGTCCTGATTAGATTTTGATACGATTCGGAAAAGAACAACCTGCCTTTTCTACGAAATGGCCCGCAAAAATTGTATATTTTTACTGTAACTCAACCAATCGACTAAATTTCATAAAATTTGGTAGATAAGTAAATTATGGTCGACCCTGGTACTGATTTGATTTGGTACGATTCAGAAAAGAACAATCTGCCTTTTTTTACGAAATTGCCCGCAAAAATTATATATTTCTACTCTAAAGCATCTAATCGACTAAATTTCATAAAATTTGGTAGCTAAGTCTTTTGTGGTCAACCCTGGTGCTGATTAGATTTTGGTACGATTCAGAAAAGAACAACCTGCACTTTTTTCGGAAATGGCCCGCAAAAATTTCATGTATCCACACTAGCTAACAGACTAATTGACCCAATTTCACAAAAATTGGTAAATAAGTTACTTGTGGGATACTCTGGTGCTGATTAGATTTTGGTACAATTCGGAGAACAACAGCCCGTCTTGTTTTACGAAATGGCCCGCAAAAATCGCCAATATCGAAACAAAAAGACTATATGTGCTCACATATATCAAATGAATTTTTGTTTTATACGCAATTTTTGACGAGGATAAAGCATATAACACACTCCATTACACTTTAGGACTAACCGTTCTCAAGATATTTGAGATTTCTTGCATTTTTGTTACGCCGATTTCGGGAAAATGTCCAATTACCAAATAAAAACAAAAATTGAATTCAAAATGCAAATTTAGTGTTATTTGGTGCAATAAAACTCAATCCAACGAATTATTAAAAAAATAAAGAAAATATGAAATTAATTCTGCAGGGAAAGACATGTGCTGCCCACATCGGATTTTTTCATTCCGTTTCATCCATTTCTTTCATGACTTACTCCGTACTCGCAAGTACTAAGGTGATTCTTATCAAAAACGAAACCGTTCCAAGTGTACTTTAGTTATTGACGCAGTGGGGATACGATTCCTTTCACTATACTGATTGATACCGACTCTTATTATTTATTAGGAAAAATTGTAATAAATCAAATATATTATATTATCAAATTTATATACAATATATTGTTTTATCAAACTTTAAATCGCAATGCGACAGTTTAGTGTTCTGAAATAGTTTAGAGATATCTTTTAACATAACTTCACGCTCCATTTCCGAAGAAATTCCACGCTGAATTTAGCAATCTCTGCATATCTCCAAAATATAGACTAATGCTCTAAAGTGTTTCATACTTGTCGTCCTTCGGCGGCAAAAATTTAATTTACTTGATGGTTTTGGAGGCACTAGACATTTTATAAAGTTTGAAATGATTTACTTCAGTTAATAAATGTCCCTGCTGACCGGGTTACTTATATTATTTTATTAAATTAGTCTATAAGAGCGTTTTACTTACTTGCTTTAAAAGTAATTCCCTTCTTAAAGTAAATTTATGAGAATTTAAACCTTCTTACATAATACAGGAAGATGTATGTCTCTCTTTCTGTCTGGCTGTGTCATCTGAAGCTTCGGACAGTCGATATAGGGTTAGTTGAGTTCTCAATGAAACATAGACATACCCAGATGGATTTTTTTTAGAAATTCGAATTAATTTTTAAACATGTTTTATGCTGAAGCTTGATTTTGAGTAGTATTCACACAAATTGGTTCCATAGTGATAAAATATATTATTGCAATACACTCGTAACTGAGAACAACTAAGAACATTTATTAATAAAAATATATGCAACTCATTAAAAACATAGAGGAATTATATACCACTAAAAAGTAAATATCCGTACTATGTGTACGTCTTTATATACAGTAGAATATCCCGCTACATTTAGACGGTTGTAGTTAATATATTAAGTACAAATTTTCTGTTAATGTATTACAGTACATTCCTTATGAAAAGAGGTTATAAATCCCAATGTTTAGGTTTTTTCAGGCACGTGGGGGTTTTGACACGTGTGCTGGATTTGGCTGGTGACACGGTGCTATCTTATCCTTAGCACCAATCAAGTTACTTGATCTGCTGTTGATGTGCTTTCAACAACTATGCACTCACCAGCTCGGACATTTGTGAACTGTCTGTGGACGAAACGTCAAGGGGTACATTTGGTACAGATGGACTATCTATAACATTTACAAGACATTTACAACATTTGCATTTCATAAATATCCGGACAGAACTACCTCAAAGTCCTGTGTAGAGTCATGTCACAATTGATCAACATAAGTAAGATATCCCTTGTCTTCCCCATCAACATTTTATGACCTTGTGGTCCCGCTGTCGCATTATTGATTCTAAGAACATATAATGGGATTTGGAGAAAAACACCTATTTGAAATATGGCTTGTGTCATGGCATTTCTTCTGAGAACTCTGGTTGGGCTTTACACGCGCAAGTGTGCTAGGATGAACAAAAACAAGGGATGAACCAATTGGTCTTGATAAAAACAAGTGACACCCTTGTAGTAGAATAAGTTGTCGAACGGCAGCTCATTAGAAAACAAGGAATATCCCTACTTACAGTGCCGTGGTCTGTGGCATCACTAATAGTTAATGTTTCTTTAAAGACCTGAACTGTCCTTTCGCGACTAAACCATTTGGCTGCGTGAATGGGACGTAGGAATGAGAGTATGCTTCACTGCATTAACTTTCATTAAAGCTTTAAATTCTTCTTAAGTCAGTAATGGACCATTGTCAGATACCACGTTCAGGAACGCATTCGGCCTGTATAACATTAACTTGCACCACATACCCAAAGTAAATAATTTTTAGTTTTTATTGTCATATGTTTTCTTTTGTGCTTTGGGTCACCTTTTTCTTTCTCCCTCATCAACGCTTTTTTTAAGCTTTTTTCATCGTTTTTTGTTTAAACCTGTATTATATTTTGCTGTATTGTTATTGTTTCTCGTATTCTATACTGTTATTTGGGATTGAACGTTACCGTATTGTATTTGTATGTATATTATTTATGTATATCTAAGTGTGTTTTGTTAATGCGTAAGGTTTAGTTTATGTGTTTTTTTGCGATTTTCCTAGCCGTTCCTTGTAAGGGATCTACACCTCTTACAGGATCTGGACGGCAAGGTTAATGAATGTTAAATAAATTAAAAACATATATCTGAATCCCAAAAATGTGGCTTAATTTTAGATCAATTGCTATAGAACATATATAGGGTGTCCAGAAAGTTCCAGAATGGCGCAATATCTCGAGAAATACACTTCAGATCAAAAAATAAAAAAACACGTATTCAATATTTTTAGAAAAGCTATGAAATGATACCAAAATTGACCGGGGTGGGGCAACTTTGAAATCTTCAATGGGAACCCCCATTTTTTATTGCATATTTGGATTAACCAGAAAAAATTACATACATTTGTGGCGATTGAGCGTCGCCGTGGTCCCGAACCTGGGACCTGATGCATTGTAGACCGACATTATAATCACTGAGCAAAAGCTAACTCCTCTGTTCTTATAATTCGGGTATTAGCTCGTGTGGCATCTTTGATAGATGTCTTTGCTGCGTGGCATCTTTTGATAGATGTCTTTGCTGCCGCACATTTGACCTACGATTTTGATTCAAGCACCTCGATCATGAGAGGGAAGGGGAGTTACAGAAAAAAGCACCCTGATCATGAGAAGCAAGGGGACTCATGTTAATCAAGCACCCCGAAGGGAAAAGAAAACTACTACGTCCATATGGTTGTTCATGGGTAGTGCTAAAAGTAGTTTTGAACCGTTTTCTAAACTGAAGTCAACAGTTGTCGCTGAAGTGAACGGTTAGCGGGGGTAGAAGGTCAATTTTAGCAACATTGCATAGTTTTTTTGAAAATATTGAACACGTATTTTTTTATTTTTCTATCCAAAGTGTATTTCCCGAGACATTCCCATTTTTAAACGTTTGTGCCCCACTTCCGTTTTTCTCGATTATAGAGCCGTGTGTGGGAGCAAAAATCAAAAATCGTAGGTCAAATGTATGTAATTTTTTCTGGAGAATCCTAATCTGCAATAAAAAATGGGGTTCCCATTGAAGATTTTCAAAGTTGTCCTCCCCCCCTCCCCCCAGGAGGTGGGAGGGTGTTTTTTTTATCTTTCGATTCGAAGTGCATTTTTCGAGATATTGCACCTTTCCGGAACTTTCTGCACACTCTGTATAAGAGAAAGGAGGGGGGGGGGGGCGATCAAGCTAAAATTTGCACCCTATAACGTTTAGCAATGAACTAGACCTATAAAACATTTATCTTAAACACATATCTAAATTGTAAGAAAAAATATTAAGTGTTACAGGAATTATTGACGAACATTCAGTAAAGGGGAATATCACATGGGATATTTGTCGGATCACTTTCGTATACGCACTGGGCTTGTATAACTTTATACCATATATCCAAATTCTAAAGAAATCGGTCCAGTTTTAAATCAGTTATCGTAGGACAAAGCATGCCGACATACCGAATGACAGACAACAGAAATTCGCGTCTAGTATTCGACAGTAAAATTGATCACTTTGCTCTCTCACATCAAGGCCAAGTTAAAAATAAGAATTGATTTTGTTCTATCACTCCAATAACATTGATTGGGAGAGATGTACTTGGCTTGCATGTGTCTGAGAATATTAGGAGCGCAAGTTCTGCAAGCGAGCGGGTAGGAGCCGATCTTTTACATTTTTATGCACGCGTCATATAATGGGTCTTGCCTTTTGTAATATCAATACATACTTCACGGATTCATCAATATACGATTGTCAGATGAATGATTCAATCTGAATAATTTTCCTTAGCAATTACTGCGTATTTAGCGAAAGTAAAAAGATAAATGAGCTTTAAATTGCTCTTCCCAAGCTCATTGTTCTGAAATAGTTTAGAGATATATTTTAACTACACATATTTATGCCCCATTTCCGAAGAAATCCCACGCCGAATTTAGCGCACTCTTCAAGTACAATAACCTTCTGAAGTATTTCATACTTGTCGCACTTTTGACTCTGAAAATTTAATTTACTGGTGGTCTCCGATAGCAGGCAGACTTGAAAATGCTCTACGTGTGTTAATAAAATTGTCCTTACAGACTGGGTTTCGTGCATTCTTTTATCATCAAATGAAGTTTTGAATTGGGTGAGACATAAGTTTATTTTTATTAAACATTTTTAATATACTGTGAGAAAATATAAATTTATTGGAGGATAAAAGATAATATTCATATAAATGCATAAACATTTAAATTTATTCAAGAACCTAAAGTTTCATGCTGAAAAATTAAAGTATGTACGTTTATTTATGTAAATATATAATTTTTACTATCTAATTAATAACAAAATTGATGGAATGTACTTTTTAAAAATGTATGGTAAATTTTGGATTCGTATTTTTCAAAGTATTTTTCAAAGCGGAAGCCTTTTGAAATTTAATTTGATGGCGGAACCCCAAAAATGAGAGAGAGTCCAGTTTAGTCCAAACAATGCATTCAAATTTTGCTGGTTTTTTAATTAAAAAAAATACACGAAATTATATCGTCTCTGTATCCCTATGATACAGTCTAGGAACCCCAAGTATTCCGTGGAATACATTTTGAAAAACTCTTTTTTTAAACTGTTTTAATAATCGCGGTTATTTCGGGAAAATAAGGTTGCGGAATTTAAGGGAATTGTTGATTTACGAGCATTCCTTACAAAGTGCATTAATACAAAATTTCCTAAAGTCGTCTTGCCCTTTCGAGCAGCTCTAGACGAGCCGTTCGGTGAAACTGCCGGTCTGTACGCCAGTTCGATCTATTCCCTCTTTGGCGTGTTCTCTGATGTTCCTGCGTCCATCGTGTCACTCATCGCTGGATGATACTCATGGCGTGCCCAATACGTGTGGCACTTGCACGCATCGATAAATCCACATCACGCAGCTCCAGGATACGGGCTCGTTCCCCAGCCTTTAACTGCTGGTATACAGCTCGCTGGCGTCTTCGAGGCATCGCTTTATCACTTTATCGAAAGTTCGTCTGCTGGAACTCGTCGCTAATAGCATTTATGGAACCAGCCCACTGCTGGTCATTATCGTTCGAAACAGGGTGTCACGCGATCCAATACGTACGAAAACTTAATCCTTCGAATACGACTCTCTTTTCTATCGATACTGTAATTTGCATATGGCTACGTTCATTCCTTCATGGTGTTGCAATTTCACTTTTGGCGAGTATATTTATATATATATATATAATATACGGAGTTATAGAATGTTTAGGGCTATAGAAAAAATATACTATAGCGAATACTGAAATATGTTGTCTGGACTATTTACCTGTTCCCAAAAAAAAGCGGCACAGTTTCTTGAAATTCACAATAAATTTGGTGATCTTGGTAACAAATTTGTCGAAATACAACGACTTTTCAGAAACTTCCGAAGTTTGTTGTTCGGTGAATAATGTTTCGAGTTACGTCGTTTCTTCGGGAACTTTCCCTGGATAAGCTAGTCATCAGTCAGTTTAATAGAACAGCCACATTAGACAAAAATCCCGATTAAAATGGCATCCCGGAAATCGGAATGATCTGAGTGAACATGAACGGTAAAGTCTTAACAGTAAACCTTCAGATATAGGAATCAGTAAAGGACGCAGGAAAAGTGGAAAGTCAGGTGGAATGGGAAAAATGGAGAAATTCATATAAAAGAGTTATTCATGAAAGGATAAATAATGCAATTGTAAAATTGCTACTTGATGTATTTGGAATTATTAATAATATTACTAAAAAATAAATCCGTATAGTGGTAATTTTGACAAATACGTTTAAGATCATTGATGTGGAAATAATGATACTGAAGATCAGAAAGTCTATGTATTCGAAAAAGCTGGTTTTAAATGGTGTTTCTAAATAATTGAATGGAATTACAAGATCGATATGATGAGCTTAATAATGGTGAAATTATAAGGTGGTATTTATACACACACACACACACACATATATATATATATATATATATATATATATATATATATATATATATATATATATATATATATATATATATATATATATATATATATATATATATATATATACATTTATTTATATATATATATATATATATACATTTATATATATATATATATATATATATATACATTTATTTATATATATATATATATATACATTTATTTATATATATATATATATATATATATGTATGTGTGTGTATGCATGTGTGTGTGTGTGTGTGTGTGTTTGGCGAAATAGGTTACCTGTCTATTTCGTTATTTTAACTTCGGATTGGTTAGATCTCTTATACTGACGAAGAGGATCCACCGTATTTAAACAGCAGTATGCAGGGGGGCCTGATCAAGCCAAAGTGGGGCCTACAGCCTGATGTTAATTCAGGGCCCTAGTACCATTACGACATATTAAAAGCAAGCAAAATATCATCACATACCAATTTTGTGATTCAAAATCCCGAAGGCCCTTTTGCACATACAGAAAACTTCCAAACTTTTTACTTTAAATTTATATATGTAGCTATATCATGTAAAATTATTACTATATTTTATAATTTCAAGTAACAACTAATATTACCTGTTTAAAGCTAATTAAAATTTGACTTATCCTTAAATGTTTTATCACATATAAAATTTAGGGGGCCGTAGGGCCATGATCTCGAATGCCCGTGCATTAATCAGGGCCTGGAAATTGTATTTTACTTGTGGATGAGTATTATTGCTTTGGGTTTGTTAATTAATCCATCGTTGACGTTTAATGTGCATTTGGCTATTTTTTTAAATTAAAATACACCAATTAAAAAACTATAACTGCTAGGCATTTAAAAATCGTATTAATTTAAACACTGTATAAAATTAACTTGTCCTGAACTCTACACTGTATACAATTTTAAAATTTCTAAGAGATTAAATATGTTTCTCTATGTAAAGGAAACTCGGAATAAAACACTTTCAAAAGATTTAAATAGTGGTTACACCGATAAGTAGCGTGATATTTAACGATTTACTGTTCCAAAAATGTGTAATCTGAAGACTTTTAATGATCGTTTGGGTCATAATTCTAGAATATAGTATTTCATGCTATCAAAAGAGAAGTTATAACCTGCAGTAATGAATTTCAGCTCTTTGGGTGTTTTGTTTTTAAAAGTTTTGACATTGTGATCATAGTGTATTAAGAAATGAAACCTTAGCTTCCGTTCAAGAGCACATGCAATTTCTTTATCTTTTGGTTTAATGTGCACATTAATTTCGTTTTTTGCATAAAAATATTTGTTAATTTGAAGTTAAGGAAAATTTAAGCAGAATTCATTTATAGCAAATGTGAAAGCAGAAACAGGCGCAATTTTAATTTTAAAATATAAAATATGAAGTTTTTATTTGTACATCGTTCATTTAAGCTGGATTAGCATACATTTAACGAGCAAAAGTTTTGGTTCTCTAGATTTTATGTGCAAACAAAAATATGAAACTGAATAAAGCAAAAATATTAAAAGAGAAAATCGAAATAAAATTATTCTGGCTTCCTCTATAAATGATTGAAGTAGAAAAAAGGACATGTTTTGGATTAGGTCACATCAGAAAACCTAGAGGACAACAAACCTGAAAGCACAAATACAGACCCAGTCTTCGTGTATAGTAATTGGAAGTCGAAAAATAATGCATTGGGTACAGTTCCAGGAATAGTCTAGGCAAAAATAAATGCGAACTGCATTCGAGGTAAAGAAATATACTTCAAGAAAAATGTAATTTAATAGTCCTTGAAATTTGGCGTTTAAGCCATTAGATCCGGAATAGCCCAATGGCTGTGGCGAGAAGATCGCACGAGGAAGACCTAAGTTCGTCCCTCATCGTGACCTAAAGCTATCCCCTTGTCTGCGAGTAGTATAAGCATGACATTTATGTAGGTCCGAAAACCCTTCAGAGATGGGTTAGGGGGAGAAAGATACGGTATCTGTGGTTGCCAGCCCAATGGGTTTCAGTCAAAATTGGGTGGCTCTCTTTAAGCAGTCCAATTAGTTGCCTTCCAGTTTAGTGTAGGTCGGACGGTCTGGGTCAAAATAGGAAAATAATGTCACATTGGTGTATGCCAATGGGTTTGCGGTTACTTCTGGGTTAGCATATGTGTAGATTGCTATTCACTGTGCTATTTTGCATAACTCGTAAAACAGACTATGCTCCATAATACAGCGTTTCATTCTCTTGAGAGCATGTAAGGTATCTATTGTTTCGTGCATATCTGGAAAGCTACCTCAGATTTCCTGACAGTCTCATTTGAAGTTTAATTCTGTTCTATCTCTATTATCATCGTCCGCTTCAATGTGCAATGTTTATACAGAGACGCGTTCCATTGGCTGTTTCCGAATACCAGGTAGGCCTCAGAAGTGTCAGGCGACCGATCTGTGGCCTCCATTTCCTAAAAAACGGTTTGATTTTCGGAAAGCAACTGCTTACTCTCTTAGGAAACTTCTGGAACTTCAGTCGAGGATACTTCCCCGTCTGAAGCTCATTTGAGAATTTTTTGTTAACCAATAGAGGAACTTTTCTAGCTAAATATAGCATTGCATTGGAAAATTGTTTGGGGGAATTTATTTATTTATTATTTATTTTATTTTTTTGCAAAACGTGGAAGTGGAGTATAAGCATATGTGCACGTTTTAAAATTATTTTTAAATTAATTAGAAGCATTTTTAAAAGTTAACGTGTGTGGGTCCCTTTTCCTCACAAACAGTTCTATATTCGGAAACCATCTGCTCACTCCCTTACTGCATTGACAGATAATAAGATTGATCGCCTTATTTCTAATTCCACGCCTGTTATTTCCCGCACATGGAGTTCTCATTTTATGAACTCAAAAGCTGTTCGTAATAAAGGATCATTTCTGTTATGCGGAATTGACCTTTTACATTTACACTTAACTATTTTGTTTGCTTTTATAACCCACTGAGAGCTATGGCGCTTATATCCCTCGATAGTAATTCATATTATCGGAGAGAGTGATTATAGCGTGTCGTTAGGATTTTAACCTCCCTGTGTGCCGCATTTTTAAAATATATAAATCGTTCTCGCAGCACATTTGGGTGGCAATTTAGTCCCCTGTTTAAATATTGAAGAAATTATTCTCCAGTTTTTAAATGCAAACCTTTTGCAAATATATTTAATACTATGTCACAGCAAAAGTGAAGAAATGGAGATAATTTTTTTATATTTATTGGTGGATTAAAATTAATAGTTTTAATGAAATTTTTCGAGAACAATATGATTGAAAGTGTTAATAGAATTTAAATGCGTTTTAAACGATGAAGAACGCCATTTATACCTACTAGTATAACAAAATGTACTCAAACAAAAGAAATGCATGACGGGAACAGAAGGAAATTTTCACTCTTTTTTGTTATCAATGCAACGGAGATTTATTTTCCAAAGCCTTTATCGAGAAATCATGTGGGAAAACACTCAAGTTGTCGATAAATATTTCTAAGTTGTTGCGTGAAGCGTTTGCTTTTGTTTTACAACTGCCTGGTTGACAAGCTCCATATGGGAGGTAATAAATTGTAATTGCTGTCATTAGCGCCGAATGTACAGTCTGGCTGTCATATATCATTTCATGCAGACAGTATTGCTGACACACAATCCTACTTGATGGCATTTGGAAAATGACGAATACTAAAACACGGAATGTATATTTTTGCACTGTAATGTGTTAACTTAATATTTTGATGTGTATATAACTATGTTCACGTCAAAACAGTAATATTAATAAGAAATATTTGTCTTAAATAAATTTTTAGTCGATTGTTTAAAGTTTGATGTTTCTATAATAATTAAAAAAAATATTTTAAATGACAAATTTAAAAAATAACTAACTTGGGCAGCCTATCTTTACCTATCTCCCTACTGTTTCAAAATAGTTTTTTAAAAACATTTCAATAATTGATTTAGATTTCAAAGCGTAAATAAACAAATGAAATACATATAATTTTGAAATTTTTTATTTCATGTGAATACTGACACTTTGTAATATGTTACTTATACGATGTGTATTATAGAGCGAATTTTGTTTTCGTGAATATCTGAAAATGTGAGAAACATATATCTGGCACGTAAATATTGTATGCAGGCTGTAAAATTATAAATATTTAACTTTGGTTATATTGGTATTTTACTAAATATAAATAATTTGATTTTAAAAATGAATTCGGTGTTTACATAATGTCGTTCTCTATACAAATTTTGAATATAAGAAATTTATGTGATCTAATAACTGTATGAATAATTTTTGACACATAATCATATTGGTAAGCAATATCCCACATATATATATGTTTATGCTACTGTAGACATATTGCATATTTGAAATTTAATGCAATTAGTTTTTGATAGTAGTGATTGGCATACCGATACAACTGTATCAATGTAATAATGCATGAATTTAATATACATCGATATTTTATATCGATATATTTAACGATATTTAAAGTGCACCGATAAGGGGTGGGGCAGCCCAGTGATTTGCGCACGGGGATTGTACTCGGATCATCCGAGTTTGATTCCAGGCTGTTGTTGTTGTTGAGACCCAGGCCGTCCGACCTACCAGAAAGGTGTAAGGTGACTGTTTGGACGGTCGGGAAGTGCCACCCAATTTAGACCGGAACCCAGTGGGGGAGGCATCCACAGGGACCGTACCCTCCTTCCCCTACCACCAACCTCTCGGAAGGACTTACGGACCCACATGTTTAACATGATCGTACTCCGCGTGAACAGGGCGGCAGTTTTGGCAGTGGCTGGAATCGAACCCGGGCCTACCAAATGCAACTCCAGCGCGCTAATCACTGGGCTACCGCGCCCTGATTTCCGGCTGTAGACAAACTGTCTCAGTATTCACGCGGAATATGGGAACGTCAGACCTCACAGAAATAAACCAGATTTGGCGAAAAAATCGCTAAATTGACATATATTGTTTATCTGTGCATTGAATAAAACTAGTCAGTAACTGGCATACAGAAAGCAGCAGAAGTTAGAAAAATGAGAGGAGAGTAGCTGGCTACCCAGTTGGAGGGCAGTTGGGGTTCAACTGCTGGCTTGTTGGCTAGCTAGAAGATGGCGTTAGGTGAAAAAAATGTTTAGTTTCTTTCATGCAGGACGCATTCACATCTCGTGGAGCCACTCGGTAATCTCTCTCTATGATATTTACTTGCAAAAGTCAAAAGACTTATATAAATGTTTTTGGTTAAAAAACATGTTTCTAATAAAAAATAATGCATGAAAGATAACGACATACATAATTTTGACTTCTTAGCTACTCTAGTTTGAAGTTAGTAGTCCCCAAAATCGAGTGCATTCCTATAGCGGTCTCAAGACGAAATACCCCGTTCAGGTTTATAATCGAAAATATACTATAAAAGACAACAATATAATAAATTTAGATAATCTAGCCTTTCTTAAAAAAAGAGGTGCACTCCGTTGGTGGGCTCATGCAAACTAACCCGATAAGGTTAAAATGAAAAGAAGTAAACTATACGACAAGGACAACGACATATTAAATTTTACTTTACTGTGATGAATGGAACCTGATGAGTAAGGTTCTCAAAGAATGAAACACACTGACAAACAAACACCAGAACAAGTTAAATAAAAGGTCGTAAAAAGTATACTTGTTCGCTGAAAACTAAAGGTCATTTTCGATTGTTAGAGCCTAAAAGTCTTCTTGATCATTAAAATTTAATCGACTAAATGATTTTGGCTTCTTCAACATAGGGCAGCCACCATAAATTTCCGCCCTCTTCTAACGAAAGATAGTTATCAACACCTACTACGTATAGAACAATTTGGCTGGCCGTTGGCCAGCGTACACAGGATATGCTGCCGACTGGAGCCCTTAGTCGCCGCTGGACCCATCGACTCCTAAAAATCTGGCACCACCATTCCTGTTTTTGTGCCTCATATTTCCGCCCAATTCATCATTTTCTCTCTTTAACACATTTATTAACACATTTTCGGGTTTAATTTCCACAAATGTTATAGTTTTTACTTCAGTTATCCCATTATAAAAATACCAGTTTCTGCGCCATCCCAATGATACTTTTACTATAGTCAAAAATGTATCTCTTACCTACAAAATGCTGATATTTATTACTTTCTGAACTTTAAATATTTGATCATTCTTCTGTCAACATATTTGTAAACCAATTAGAATATATATCACATCCCTGTACAATAAGAAAGATAATAAGAGAGCTGATAAAACCTGTTTGTTGCATTTTTTATTAGCATGGAGTGTTGGTGACGCAGTATATATTTATAACAAAAGGAATTAACTATCTTTTCAAATGCCTAAACAATGGCACTTAAATCGTTGAGATTCATTTAATGGAGTTTGGAAATAATAGTGTTGCTGAAAAGTAGATCTTAATTAATCAAATTTTAAATTCAGTGAATTAAGATATAGTTAATTTATCTGATACTTTTTTGGTGCGTTACTTAGTAGAGGGCGTAATGCTAAGGTATTTTAATTAAATTAAACAAGAAAAATCAATCATGTATAAAGCACTAATTAAGAAACACTTCCCAACTGAAATGCAATGTTATTTAAACATCTTTAAAATACGATACATTCACTGGTGATATTTTTTTAATTATCACAGAACTACAATAACTTATTTTATTTGAAAACTTAAAAATTCATAAAAAAATGAACTTTATTCGAATGACGTCATCGTAATGTAAATCATCTGGATCTTTATATAAAAGCTGAAAGTATTTCAATCATAAACTTTTATTCCAGACTCCAGAGTTAAATAATTTTGCGTGAAAAAAATTTAGCAATTTTTATACATCTCATCGTACAATCGCTTGTTTACATTTTGCATCCATTAAAATAGGCTTTATTGTGGAAATTTTCAAAGTTTTAAGATCATTTAAACCCAAAAATATAGCAATGGCATAGGTGCAGAATAGAGATACACAGGAATACGAAAAAACAAAGCGGTTTTATGACGGGTGCAAAACTAAATATAAATTTAAAAGAACTATTTTCATAAATTTTTCACCGTTAAAGAAGTAAATTCATTGCATTAGGTAAGGAAAGTTATGTGTTGTCCACTTTAGATTTTTTAAATTATCACAGTACTAAAATAATTTATTTTCCTTGGAAACATGGAGGTAAAAGTACTTTCTACTTCCATGCTTAAAACTTCATCGAAAAAGGCAATACAATGAAATCGCCTGCTTCCCTATGTAAAATCAATGTATATTTCATTTATAACACCTTCCAGACTCAGAGTTAAATAAGTTTGCATTAAAAAAATTCTGCAAATCTTATACAAATAATCTTTCAACTTCAGTTTTTTACATTCTGCATAAGTTAAAATTAGGCTACGTTGTGGAAATAATGAAAGTTAAAAATGATCATTTTTAATGGAAGCAGAGAAATTAAGCAGAAAAAGCAGTTTTAGGACGTATGCAATATTAAATATAAATTTTAAAGAAATTTAAAAATTACGATTTTTACATTGAGAAAAATGATGGATGCCATATTTTATTTTGAAGAGGGTCACGTGATCTCTAAGTATGATATAGTAATATAGGGGTAATTATTATTTTAATTTTTATTTAGGAAACTACCGAACATATTTTGCTCAAAATTTTTTTATATATTTTTGGGGATAATTTGAATATTACTTTCCTTATATACATAATGTATAAGGAAAGTATTGTGACGGGGTCGAAAATTCGAATTCGAGTTTTCGACGGGAGAGTACGTTTCAAGCATCCCTGATCACGAAACAAACATTTTTGAAGTGATGTCTGTGTGTGTGTGTGTGTGTGTGTGTGAAAGTATGTGTGTGTGTGTGTGTGTGTGTCAGTGGGTCTGTGGAGACGATAACTGACGAACGAATGGACCGATTTGAACCAAATTTGGAACAAAAATCACAAACCATAAACACTGGAAGCCCATTGTTTTTATACGCAACCGAATGTTCAGAACCCCCCCTAAATTTTCGAATGAAATTTTGAAAAAATCGTCAAAAAATCAAAACCACTAATAAAGTTACGCAAATAGACATTTCTTATGTAATTTTTCATTAGAAAACGATTGACTTAAATTTTAGAACGCTAACATGAGCCGTTTTTGAGATATTGTACATTTTTCAAAAAAAATATCAAAAAGTCATATAAAATAAAAAAAAAATTATTTCCTATTGATAAACATGTTCACTTTTCATATGTAATACCATGCGATAAATCGGGTGACATCATTCCAGTGGATCTAGCTCGTTCCATTCATGAAAAAATATACTCTAAGTAATACTTTTGTATTTGAACGCCAATAGTCATTTATATGCTGTAAGAATAACTTATTTCCTATTGCATAACGCTTGGCGAGATTTTGGCGACGAATTTGGCGGAATGTCGCCAACTTGGCGACTTTTTGAAATGTTGCCAAATTAACGAAAATCTCGCCAAATGGATAAAAATGACGCTAAATCAATGAAAATGACGACTAATTGTCGAAAATTCAATGTCTTGTAAAGAATATTAGTATCTACTATAAGAAAAACCTATTTTTTTACTGTAAAAGTAGTAAATCATTACATTATATAAGGAAAGTCATGTGTTGCCCACATCAGATTTTTTTATAAAACGTTCAAAGCAATTTATGAATTTTAATTTTGCTTAAAAATTTTTGCATAATTAGGTCCCATTAGGGTATAATGTATTTCACTTTTTCAATCCGGGTTCAATCCGAAACTAATTGGGTGATATTATTCATTTACATTCTCTTATGTCCCACAGACCGTCTGAACAACATACTGAAATTTCATTTTGGTAAAGTCATTTTTACGGCAGGTATCCTGCAACGGACAGACAGACAGACAGAATGAACAAAGTCATAAACACTTTACAACTATGTTGTAAAGTGTTAAAAGACGAGTATCTTGTATTATGACATGAAGCAGAGACGTAGGGTTTCCGTTTGTACTTTCTCATACTAAAGGATATAGTTTAAAGTTATGTTTTTACGAAAATTTTCGATATCGAGATTTTGATGCCAATATATGTTTCAGAGCCTCTTGAATACGTTTTGGCTATTTTTAGAGTTAGGTCCGTCTGTCTGTCGACTGGCTGGGGCCGATTTCTTATAGGTGCCACAAATATTAATGGATTTTCAGGAAACTTTATCCGGCTTTGAACTAAATAGATATTTTTCGAAATTCGTGCGAAAAATTCAAAATTTATTCGAAAATACGTATTTTCTTAACTTGGCACAATAAGAAAAATTTATAGCATAATTACTCATAAAATGGATTATTCATGGTTCAATGATCACAAAACGTTACAATTAATCACTGTATTGAAAAATAGACGTGATACAATTTTTCTGTTCGTGAAGTCATGTACATTCTCAAACTTGGTATCAATCGAAATATTTTTTAAGCCTTTTAATGTGAAGTGTAACATCCTATATTTCTGATATATTGGACCAATAATAAAAAATTTTACTTTCTTATTTCTATGTAATAAAGTAGAGAGAACCTATCGTTTTCAC
Source organism: Amaurobius ferox (assembly GCA_951213105.1). Classification (NCBI taxonomy): domain Eukaryota; kingdom Metazoa; phylum Arthropoda; class Arachnida; order Araneae; family Amaurobiidae; genus Amaurobius; species Amaurobius ferox. Next base: position 30,041,700 of record OX578139.1, read on the forward strand.
GAATTCGAGATTTTAATTCGAATATTTGTTTTAAGACCTCCTGAATTTTGACTATTTTTGAAGTGATCCATCAGTTTGTATGAATGTATGTATGTATGCCTGCTGACGATTTCTTGTGTACACGATAGCGGCCACATTAATAGATTTATAGATATTAATAGATTTAATATAGATTTTCACGAAATTTTATATCAGACGTTGTTATCAAAAAATCTAGGACTAGATAATTACTTTCCTTATATACATAACGTATAAGGAAAGTATTGTGACGGGGTCGAAAATTAGAATTCGAGTTTTCGACGAGAGAGCACGCTTCAAGCACCCCTGATCACGAATGAAATACTTTTGAAGTGATGGCTGTGTGTGTGTGTGTGTGTGTGTGTGGAGAGGATAACTGACGAACGAATGGACCGATTCGAAAGAAATTTGGTACAAAAATCACAATCCGTAAACACTGGAAGCATATTGTTTTTTAAACGCAATCGAATGTTCAGAACACCCCTAAAATTTCGAGTGGAATTTTGAAAAAATCGTCAAAAAATCAAAACCACTAATAAAGTTACACAAATAGACATTTCTTATGTAATTTTTCATTAGAAAACGATTAACATAAATTTTAGAATGCTAACATAAACCGTTCCCGAGATATTGCACATTTTAAAAAAAAAATTATAAAAAAGTCATATAAAAGAAAAAAAATATATATTTCCTATTGAGAAACATGTTCACTTTTCATATGTAATACCATGCGATAAATTGGGTGACATCATTCTCGTGGATCTAGCTCGTTCCATAAGAAAAGATACTTCGAGCAATACTTTTGTATTTGAACGCCAATATTCATTTATCTGCTATAAGAATAACTTATTTCTCCATCAGTAAAGCTTGGCGACGAATTTGGCGGAATGTAGCCAACTTGGCGATTTTTTTAAATGTTGTCAAATTAACGAAAATCTCGCCAAATGGATTAAAATGACGCTAAATCAATGAAAATGACGACTAATTGCTGAAAATTCAATATCTTGGAAAGAATATAAGTATCTATTATAAGAAAAAACTATTTTTTTCTACTGTAAAAGTAGTAAATTCATTGCATTATATAAGGAAAGTCATGTGTTGCGCACATCAGATTTTTTTTTACTTTAAATTCGAGAAAAAACTTCGAAATTTATTTGAAATTATATATTTTTTAATGGCATCACAGGACAAAATTTGACATAATCATGCATAAATGGGTTTATGTACTGGTCAATGATCTCGAAACGTAGTTTCATTCGTTGTAATAACAGCCGCGATACAGTTTTCTTTGTTCGATATGCCATTAGTCCCCTAGGGGCAATTTACCCCCCACCCGGGGTATATTATCCCTAGGGGGGTAAATATGGTAAGTATGGTATCAATCAAAAGATTTTATATCCTTTAATGTGAAGGGTAATGTGCTATAATAATAATTATTTTGATACATGATACCAATTTTTCAAATAAAATTTGGGAAACAAAGAGAAAAGCTACTTAAAAATATATTCTAGTATTAGAATGTCTAGTTGAGCCATTCTCCATTTAATTTTGAATCTGTGATAGGCAGAGAATCATATCATAGAATATTAACCCTATTATTTAAATCCGATAATTAGCATAATAAATAATCAATACTTAATTCTATTTGATCAATAATAAATAATCAATAATAATACGTAATTATACTTCCATAATATATATGTATAATTCGTAAATAATTAAAAATGAAATTCATTTTATTTTGTAAATAATAAAAACTAAAATCCTTACTAATAAAAGATATATATTGGTAATAATTACAGGTAAATATATGAAGATAAATATTAAAAATGAACGTTTAATAGCAAATTAAGAATTAAGCATTCATTTAAGCAAAAATAAACAATATGTAATAATAAGAAAATAAAGAAATCTGATGTGGACAGCACATGACTTTCCTTATATAATGCAATGAATTTACTACTTTTACAGTAAAAAAATCGATTATTCATATAGTATATATTTATATTCTTTACAAGATATTGAATTTTCGTCAATATAGTCGTCATTTTCATTGATTTAGCTTCAATTTTTTTATCCATTTAGCAAGTTTTTCCTTAATTCAGCAACATTAAAAAAAGTCGCCAAGTTGGCGACATTCCACCAGATCCGTCGCCAAAATCTCGCCAAGTGTTATGAACGGAGACATAAGTTGTCCTTACAGCAGATAAATGACTATTGGCGTTCAAATACAAAAGCATTACTCAAAGTATATTTTTTCATGAATGGAACGAGCTAGATCCACGAGAATGATGTCACCAAATTTATCGCATGATATTACACATGAAAAGTGAATATGTTTCTCAGTAGGAAATATTTTTATTTTTATTTTAAATGATTTTTTGAGAATTTTCTTTGAAAAATGTGAAATATCTCAAGAACGGTTCATGTTAGCGTTCTAAAATTTATGTCAATCGTTTTCTAATGAAAAATTACATAAGAAATATCTATTTGCGTAAATTTATTAGAGGTTTTGATTTTTGATGATTTTTTCAAAATTTCATTCAAAAATTTGGGAGGGTTCTGAACATTCGATTGCGTTTAAAAACAATAGGCTTCCAGTATTCACGGATTGTAATTTTTGTACCATATTTCGTTCGATTCGATCCATTCGTTTGTCAGTTATCGTCTCCAAACACGCACACACACAGAGAGACATCACCTAAAAAATGTTCAATTCGTGATCAGGGATGCTTGAAACGTGCTCTCCCGTTGGAAACTCGAATTCGAATTTTCGGTCCCCGTCATAATACTTTCCTTATACATTATTGTATATAAGGAAAGTTAAAATGATATTTCGTAAATAAAGACCGTAGAAATTCGCAATATGTAGTATTTTACAACAAGTAGTAATAATTTGTACTAAACACTAATAATTGTAAGTAAATAATAATAATTCGTAATAAATAACAATAATACGTATTAAATAAGAATAATTCAATAGACATCGCAGTAAGTAATCAGTTACGAGGGCTGCTATCAGTTACGAGCTATCAGTTATCAGTTACTAGGGCTTTACAAAGTACATCGAATAAGTTAAACAGACTTTTAGGTTAAAAAGTCTACGTTACTTTTTGTGATTTCATATACGAGTTACGTGGGCCAGTATTTAAGTTTTAAAATATGGCAATAAGAAAAATAACAGCTGACGATTTTTTTTTCAAATTTGAACTTTCACGAAAACATTGGCTGTTAAAGAACAAGTTAAGGCGTTGTTTTGAATTTAAGAAGGTAGTGACAAAACATGGATTTAGGTCGAAGTGATTTTCAAGCTATGATTTGTGAAATATACAATTAAAACTTTCAAAATCAGAAATAAAAGACTATATATGCTCAAATGCATCAATTAAATGCTTGTTTTGTATGTAATTTGTCAACGAAAAAAGTAGGACCAACCCGATAAGTGTAGGGAAAATTGTTCCTGATACATTTCAATTTTTTGTAATAAGTCTTTGAAATATGTCCAGTCGTCAAACGAAAAGGAAAATTGGACTAAAATATAAACTTAGTGTAATTTCATATAATTATTCGTGCAATTTTTAAAAAAATTAAAACCATATTAATGAATGATGAAGTACATAAAGAGAATATGAATTTGAGACCTCAGGGAATTTAGTGCTCTGCTCACATCAGCATTTTATGTTTAACTCAAATTTTAATTCCCAATTCCATGCAAAAGTTGTTTTCTCTCCTTTCCTAAAACGCTAAATAAAGTGGAGCACAAGAATAAGAGTTGAATTTTCAGGATTAACGAAGGGCGTTTTAGCTTCGGTGAATAATTTCATAACATGAATTATGGCTGGCAGATGTCTAAAGTGAGTTTTGTTATTTCCCTAAATACATAGTACAATGTACAAGGAAATTAATATGACGGGAGTCAAAAATTCGCATTCGATGGAAGAACATATTTTAAGCATCCCTGTACACGAATAGAACATTTTTGAGGTGATACCTATGGTTTATGTCTGTGGATACAATATCTCACGAACGAATAAAGAGTTTTGAAAATAATGTGATACAAATATTACTATCAGTTAATGGTGGAACACTATTAATTTGAAACGTGATCAGATGTATGAAAGACATCCCCCCTTAATTATCAAATGACATTTTTAAAAATTATAGAGAAAAAAATTCAAGACCTTCAATAATGATAATCATTTCACGTTTGACATTTTATTACATAAACTTTAGAAAGCTGATAGAATAAACCGTTTTTAAGATATTGTGCAATTTACTAATGAAATTTTGGAAAGAGCCCTTTAAAAAATCTGGACCTTTAGTACTATTAAACAACTAATCATTTCATATGTAACTTTTTATTACAAAACAAATGACACACATTTTGGAACGTTCCCACGCACCGATTTCCAGACACTACACGTTCTTCAAAATAAATATAAGACAGAAATGTTACATAAAATTAAAAAAATAGCATCATCAAATAAGTTAACTTTCTATGTTATATTATGTAATAAACATTTCAACACCATTTTCGTGGATATAATCAGTACCAGTCGCCAAAGGAGATGCTTATAATAATAGTCTTTTGTTTCATCGCCAAAAAAGTAGCCACAATTATTTTACAAGACATTGATTTAATGTAAATTTTTTTATGAGTATATTTCACGAGAGTATAAACTGGACTCTGTGTGGGTTCAAAATTTCTCAGAAGCATATAATTTCGCTACGTAAACAAGTAATGTCATTTCAACAGGTGGGGAAAATCATGTGCTGCCCACATCAGATATTTTTTTTACAGGGAATGTATGAATTAGTATTATTCTATACAATCGCCGGTGATTTTCACAATCAACTCTCTTGCTGGTAGATCTGTGAAAATTTCATTTCTTTCGTTAAATGTACATATTCACTTTCGTCTGCGATTGTGAATAACCAAATATCGTCTATTGTATTAAAATACTAATATGTATTTTTAACTTTAAAATCATCTTTTCCAGAGAAAGGCAGAAATGTCTAAATGCAGAGACAGACTCCTTTCAACTTTCGCATATTTCAATATTTCATGAATAACAAACAAATGTTTCTTGTATAAGAATCCTAATATATACTTTTACCTTCAAAATATAATAATAAGCAGCAACCGTGACTGAATCTGACTATATATATATATATATATATATATAAGAATGTCAAAAAATAGTAATTATCAATGTACAAATAGTACTAAATCAAATTCAAGACATAATAGCGCAATGCAGCTAGTTAATGTCGAGAAAAGACAGTGTTACAATGTTTATAAGACAGTGTTACAATGTTGTGTACAGTAAATTTATGGATGCATTTCGAAAAGATTTTGGCAACACAGTTGTTTACATGTAATAAATGGCAACGATGCTGAGCGGGATTATGCGTTGGTCTTATCGAAGGTCTAGGTGCTTTGGTAGGTTGATTGGAATTGGTCAGGTATTTTAATTATAATTGTAATTCGAGGTTTTAATTCAAATCTGTTTCTTTTTTAAACCTTTTATTTCTTTATGGAGGCATTGCCGTCTACGGATGCACGTTATTGTGTGATTTGCGTCTTCTACTTTGACGTTACTCTGAATTAGGACCACAGGTGATATATGGCTCCGGGAGTGTTTCCTAAGGTGTAAAAAGTCGACTTGTAACCGGGAACTAGGGGTCGCCATCCCTCTAGGCCTTTTATATATGCCCTGTTGGTCTTTTTCACTTTATTCATGTATTCAAGTTCTTGCAATTTTTGACTTGTTATATATATATATTAAAATCATAAAAACGAAAGTGCAGGAGTGCAAATCAGTAAACACAATATCAAACCGCGGGCAATATAATAACGTGTATTTAATAGCCGAAAGTAAAAAATAACGAGGAAGGGCTGGAAAAGTAGAGCACAGAAAGGCCAAGACAAGGAAAATAAATCAATGAATAGTATATCTGCCAGAAACGTCTTCAGGGACACATTCCAGACAGATATACTAAAATCTATTGTTTCTATGATTGCATAAAAACACGTGTTAAAATGTTATGCAATCTGTGCCCAACAACTGAATAAACGAGATTAACAGAAAAACCAAAGAGGACAAAATTCAACTTAAAAACATAAATTACCAAATATATATATATATATATATATATATATATATATATATATATATATATGATGAGTCAGAACTCTTGGGCCAAACTTTAAGCGGTGATAAATCACATTTAAACAAGCAATTTTTGTCATACAAAGCAGGGTCGTACCGCAAGAGGTGCAGCGCTAGGTGGTAGCTCATGAAATGAGGACTCTCGTGAAAAGAGGAAACACAAAAATGACAGAGTAGGCACGAAGTGCGTTTCACTGCCAGAAATTGCAGAATGCACGGACAAAGTTACAGAAACTGCTCAAAAGTGCGAAAACCAGCAGTAATGCAGGCTTAACACCTGCGATGTAGTGAGCGGCGCACTTTAGCAAAAACACCCGGCATATCTTGGACAACGCCGGCAGCAACAGCAATCCTAGCAACAAGGTCCTCGTCGGAGTCGATGTTGCTATCATAGATGAGACTTTTCATATGACTCCATAAGAAAAAGTCGAGACAGGAGAGATCAGGCGAACGTCCCAGCTAAGCTATGGGACCATCCCGACCAATCCATTTCCCTGGGAATGTAGCAGTTAAGGTTTTTCCGCTACGATCGCATTTTTCGCAAAATACTAATAGATTATCCAAAATGCGAAAATGAAACAAGAGGTTTAAGCTTTTTTGTTATATATATACCTATACATCAGGAACTCTGTTCCGTACGAGGACGATACAAGTTAGAAAAATATAACATAGTTCACAATAACAAACCATAACAAACCATAACAAACCACTCCGGCCACACATCTAGCTACCGTAAGCCTTAGAGTTGGTCATGTGGTCTGGGCCTTCAACAATAACAAACCATATTCCTGTGAGAAGCTTTGTTCCTTGAGACAGTATTAGAGTGTGTACAGCGGGCAGTTTACCCATTTTAGGACTGCGTCTAAATTTCGATTTTCCTTATCTACCATAAAAATTAAAAAAAAAAAAAAAAATTCGATGTCAATAAATAAATCAAAATTTCTAATTGAGCAATTAAATTTATTCCCCTTAACATTATTTTCTACCTTGTTTTCATCATTAATGCTATGTTAAAACTCAAGCACTTCCCTGCTAGCTAGAAAACCGCAATTATTATTCCAATTCTTCAGAACGGCAATAACCCCTCTGAACCCATCTCCTACCGCCCCATTTCTCTTCTCTCTTCCCTCAGTAAGCTCAGTGAACGTATCATCCAAAATAGACTTTTAAATTTCATAGAAATCAACAATGTAATCATCCCTGAGCAGTTTGGCTTTAGACGCGCCCACTCTACTACCCATCAACTTTTCCGATTGGTTGAATTTACTGCAGAAGGAATGAAAGACAACAAATTTGTCGTTGCACTATTATCGCGGGTGTCCTAAATTTCCTGAACCAAAAACTGCTAAACCTCGTACCTTCCCCAGCAAGTTTGCAGATAGTACAAAATCTAATGCCTCTGCTTTTAAGCACAATGATCAGGACTTTCCTAATCTTCCTTCTAAAACTACCCCGATAGATCAAGTTGTAAATTTTAATGCTAACATACCCCCTACTGAGGGGAATGATTCTACTAGAGATGACTGGCTGGAGGTCATTGATCTGATTGTGCGCTTCGAAAGAAACGGCTATCGGAGAGATTTCCTTCAGCAAGCCCTCAATGCTGCCCTCCCGAAACTAAGAGAATCCACCAGAATAATAGACAGAATTGCAATTCTTTACGACAGTATTTGTGATCTGTCCAAATCCCCTTAAGTTTTTATTTATTTTTGTTATGACAGGGTTTTTTCGGGTCCTGCTTGCAGGTCTTGTTTTTCATCCGTTTTCCAGAACCTTGGGGAGTTTTGATTGGCTCGGCCAGAATCCTTTTGATCTGCCGGCGCTCTCCGCTGTCCCGCCTCCTTCTGCTTAACTTGAACGTTTCTCATGGTCTCAAGGCAGAGTTCCACGGAACTCACCCATTACTTCCAAATTTTCCTTTATTTCTTGGAGGTATTACTCCATCTTCTAAATCAGCGACATGTAGCCCGTATTGGGACTCGTCTCAATCCTGCCTTACATGCACCGCTACGATCCTGCTGGATCCCTATTTTATTTTTTTTTTAAAAATCCTTTTCTGATTTCCTAACCTTTTACTTATGATCGGAGGTGAAAGCAAGCACACTTTAGCTTTGCTAGGTACTCCATTAACGGCAATTCCTTGAATTGTCGCTGCACTAATGCTTGATATTGAAAAAGCCTTTGATAAAATCTGGATAAATGGAATTATATACAAACTCATACAAATGGATATCCCCCCCCTCATACTAATTATTAACTCCTACCTCAATAACAGATCCTTTCATGTCCGTATTTCCAACATTCTTTCTACCCAAAAACCCATCAAAGCTGGAGTCCCCCAAGGTTCTATCCTTGCCCCCCTCCTTTATAATTGTTATGTCAATGATCTTCCCCGCTCCCCTCATACCTCTCACTGTCTTTATGCCGATGATACCTGTGTTATATCTGCAAACCACAGCATTAACTTCCTCCATATTCATCTGCAAAAACACATTCATACGCTGGAAGAATATTACAAACTTTGGAAAATCAAAATTAATGCACCCAAATCACAAGCCATTTTCTTCTCTGGCAGACGCTACCCCCCCCCTCCCATTATGATCAACAACCAACCAAACCGCTTCTCACGCACTGCCAAGTATCTCGGCGTCCATTTGGACAGTCGACTTACTTGGAGTGTGCATTTTAACTATATTCTTAAAAAATATCGTAAACTCATACGCTCCTTAAACCACCTCCTTTTCTCTAAACACCTAGACACAAGTAACAAAATTCTGCTCTATAAAGCAATAATTGAACCCATCCTCCTTTATGCTTGCCCCATTTGGGGTTTCGCTTGTAAAACTAACATTAATAAAATTCAAACCGAACAAAATCGCATCCTCAGAATTATCCGCAAAGCTCCCCGCTAACTTCGTAATGACATCATTAGAAATGACTTCAAAATCAAAACTATTAAATGCACTATTCGTAAACAAGCTAACAAATTTTTCCTTAACATCCCCACCATCCGAAATGAAAACTCTTCAATATTCCAGACTATGACCCGCGGCAGCAGAGAAAGCGTCCGCGAGCAGTTCTTTTTGACCCTCCGTAAATTTACTTAATCTTGTCCTTCCATCCCCTCAACCTTTAGCATTTAAATTTTCTAGTTATTATGTAATATTAATTTCTGCTTCATCTCACATCTTCGGATGTCTCTCCCCTCTTCATCTCTTCTGTTTTTAACAGATGGCAGAACCTGCGCTGCAGCTGTTTTCCTTCCAACTTGGAAGGCGGAACGTTCGTCCCATATTTTGTCCTGTTCTGATGTTTTTTTTATGTTGTATACAAACCTCTTCTGCTCAATTTATGTCATGTTCTCACATATTGTTTACACATCGGAGGTTAAAGCCAACAGACTAGGCACTCCTCAAATCGCCACATTGCTCGACCTGCTTGATTGATATGAAAACTTAAAATCTAATGCAATAATAATATTAATAACATAACACTAAGTAAAACTGCCAATAGCTTAAATTAAAACTGTAACCCCTGACTAAAAAATCTGAACTTCCCAACTCTTTAACTAAATAATAAAAAAAAATTATTAACTTAAATTTATAACTAATTATAATTGCTCTTAAACTTTAATCCTGTATATTTTAATTCACACCTTAGCTGTATTGACCTATTAGAAATTCTGTAATTTGGAAAGATTCACTCGTTTTCCATTGGCCAGCGCTTCTCCTGGCCCCGCCCCTTCTTTTACAGCCACAGTCCATTATCTGAAATCCCAAGACGAAGACGACAGAACAGCAGCCGTCTCTGATCTCAACGGAGCAAGCACCCTTAAAAAAGATTAATGCACACAACATCATATTGCTATTGGAAAACTATCTTCATGGACATTATCTACTTTCTAAGGTGGAGGTAAGGGTCCTTCGATTCCAGGATCTCCGGAAGTAAGCGTCTTGGCTTGGCTATAGTATAAATCAAATCAAGAATGCTGCTTCGAATATGGATTCAGTAAGTTACAATAAATATAACATAGTTCACAATAACAGGCTACATTCCTATTCCTAATATTTAGTAAATTCGTGTTTTTAAAATTGGAAATGTAAGCCATTCTGGAAGGAAAGTAATTAACTACATTCAGTAATTCACAGATGATAACCTAGAATTCAGAGTTTGCGTCTGAAATTTCAGTTTTCTTTAGCTTCCATAAATATTTTAAAAGGAAATTAAAGATAAAATGAAATTTCGTTTAAACAACGTTCGCAATACAATTTTGTTAATACATCGAGTACGCTGCTCCAAATATTGACGCAGTAAATTAAAGAAAATAAAACACAGTCCATAATAACAATCCGTGAAATATAATAGAGTTCGTAATAACAAATCATATTCCTGTGAGAATCTTGGTTCCTTTGAGACAGTATTAAGAGTATATACGCTGGGCAGTATACCCATTTACACCTGCGACGCTGTAATTTTCTTATGTAAGCTTTAATTCTTCACACCTGCGACGTAGCGAGCGGCGCACGTTAGAACAAGAAAGATCAATCATGCATAAGCATTGATTATGAAACACTTTCCAACTGAAATGTAATTTCATTTAAAAATTTCTAAAATGTGATACATTCAGTGGTGATATCTTTTACATTATCACAGTACTACAGTAATTTATTATACTTAAATATTTAAAACTGTATCGAAATATAAATCATCTGATTCTTTATGCAAAATCAATTAATATTTCATTCATATAACTTGTATTCCAGACTCCAGAGCTAAATAATTTTGTGTGAAAAAAATTCAGCAATTCTTATGTAATTCATCTTACAATCGCTTGAGATATTTGCATTCTGCATATGTTAAAATTAGGCTTCGTTGAAGAAATAATAAAAGTTTAGGGATCATTTAAAATCACAACTATTGTAATTGCATAGGTACGGAATTTAGATACACAGATAATATATGTGTGTATGTGTATGTAGTCAAAGTATTGGAATCGTACCGAAGATCGGAACTCGAATTTTCAAAGGATCTACACGTTTTGGGACTTTTAGAACACGAGAAAACTATTTTTAGGAAGACGGCTGTGTGTGTAAGGGTGTATCTGTGTATGTTTCTGTGTGGATATTACATCCACTCTTATTGAAAAACTAATGGACCGAATTTCATACAATTTGGTAGGTATGTTTTTTGTGGGAAATCCTGATGTTCATTAGATTATAGTACGATTCGTAATAAAAGAATCAGCCTTCTTTGCGGAATGGCCGCAGAAATTGCCTTTATCCACTCTAGCTAAAAACTAATGGAACAAATTTAACAAAATTTGGTGTATAATATTTCAATAACCTACAAGTGATTTATATACCAAATTTAACAAAATTTTGTATATAAATCATTTGTAGGTTATTCTAGTACGATTCGGAAAAAAGGAACGGGCTATTTTTGCGAAATGACCAGCAAAAATCGTTATATATAAAAATAAAAGACTACGTGTGCTCAATTATATCAATTAAATTCCTATTTTATACGTGATTTTTGACAACAAAAGAATAAGACTAACCCCATTAATCTAAGACTAGTGGTTCTTGAGATATTCTAGTTTTTTTTTCCGTTTTCGCTACGCCACCTTTGACAATAAGTCCAGCTATCAAATGAGAACCAAATTTAAGTTTAACGTGTAAATTTAATGTCATTTAAAATACTTATGGTTGTTATTTTGTGCAGATAAACTCAAATTATTATTGAATAAATAAAGAGAACGAATATGAGTCAGCAGGGAAAGACATGTGCTGTCCACATCAGAATTTTTAACAACATTTCAACAATGATTTATAGAAGTGAACGGGGATTATTTTCAGTCCATTTCGAAAAAAATGTATGATCTATATTTAAAGATCCATCAAATATTTGTCGAATAAAATGTTCAACAAACTTAAGCTGTGTACCAAATTTTAACTCTCTAGGACGTAGGAAAGTGCATTAAAAATGCCATCAAATAAGTATATCATGAAGAGTTATATAAAATTTAAAAAAAAAAATGAAAAATTGTTAACTACCAAATTTATTTTAAAATGTGAAGCCTCTCCCATATGCAAAACGTTTAAACAAATGGAAAGATATTTATTATATAATATATCTCTCTTTTCTTTCTGAAAGCTATCCCAAAGTCAGATTTTAATTGAATTTGTTTTTTTCCCTATATTAAATAATTTTTAATTAAAAAACTACTTAACATATTTTACTGATTTTTTTTTTATATATTCTATGGGATAATGTGAATATTTCCTAAAAATTTCGAAGCAATTCGTGAATTTTAAATTTACTTAAAAAATGTTTGAAAAATTAGGTCCCATAGGGTTCAATGCATTTCATTTTTTCAACCCGGGTTCAATAAAAAACTAATTGGGTGATATTATTTATTTATATTCCCATAGGTCCTACCGACCGTCTGAACAACATACTAAAATTTCATTTTGATAAAGTCATTTTTACGGCAGTTATCGTGCGTTTAGCAAGACAGACAGACAGAATGAACAAAGTCATAAACACTATTCAACTTTGTTGTAAAGTGTTAAAAAACACCCGGCCTATCTTGGACAAAGCGGCAGCAACAGCAATCCTAGCAACAAGGTCCTTGTCGGAGTCCATGGGGTTATCGTAGAAACCTTTCATATGGCTCCATAAAAAAAAGTCGAAACAGGAGGGACCAGGCAATCGTTAAACCCTGACTAGTTCTGACGCAGTCGTCACTGCGTTTAATGTCAGCGACGTCTAGCGGTTCACCCTTGCGTTACGACCCTGCTTTGTATAACAAACATTGCTCGTTTAGATGTGATTTATCACCCCTTAAAGTTTGGCCCAAGAGTTCTGACTCACCCTGTATATATATATATATATATACATATATATATATATATATATATATATATATATATATATATATATATATATATATATATATATACTTTAATTTAAAACTGAAATTTATTGATGAATACGTCTATTCTTTTCGAAGTATGAATAATGCCGTTATTTCTTAAATTACAGTATCAATTAATCTTCAGTTAACATCTTCGCAAATTACTTAAAGCATATACTATTACACACCGTTTCATAATGAGATTACTAAAGTTCATAAGGAGGCTTTGCTAGGAGGATTTTTTTTTTTAATAGTTTGGAGTGTTAAAAACGAAGAGTGTAAAATAAATTAACTTCCATTTTAAATAGATAACAATATATACGGAAAGTAATTTATAGCAAATAATGCATCCTTGATGAATGTCTGGACATGAAATAGGATCTTAATTAATGAAGATATTGAAAGTGAGTTAAGGATAATATAATTTTACTATTTTTTATGTTCGGTAGTCATTAACTTGCATCATCTGTTCCAATTCAACAAAACTTAATCAAGCAGAATTTTTTTTTCTATTAGTTGTTGCCACGCAGCAAATTATTGTTACATTATTTTTTAATATATTTTATTCACTATTTGAACTACTTCTTTACAGCATAGCATGGTGATAATCGTAATTATAGTAAATTTATTAGAAGTGGGAGCCAGAATGATTTATTATTTATATAGACAAATTTACTCTGCAACTGGATTTCTTAAAAGAGAAAACGTGCGTTTTTACCCAGCTGCCGGCAGCTCGTGCGTGAGGTTACACTTTTAGCAATAAGTTTTTTAAATGAAATGTACAAAAAATGCATCTTTTGCGCCGGCATATACTTTTTGCAGTAACTGTCGACCGCGCAGACGCTCGCTACGCGGCCGTAGCGCCAATAATTTATCTCGCTGTCGAGACTAGTCCGGTTGCTTTATTAAAAAGCTCTTAACATGTAATAAATTTTTTGCAGTAGCTATCTACTGCATAACGGACAGCGCAATACGTACTAAATATGCGCTTGAGTATTCTTTAGCCCGCTACGCGAGAGGGTGAAGGCGTAGATACGCATAAATCAAAACTGCATGTTTGAACACATTATAAATTAAACATCATGATTAGTTAGCACACGAACAGGATTAGTAAAAAAGACGAAAAAAAAAAGTAACTGAGTATGCCAATGAATATTTCATGTTTTTAAACAGATTGAGGAGGACGGAGATAAATGAAAACTCAAGTACAAAAACAGGGGAGATTAATCGAAAGTGTGGTAAATATTCTAATTTTACCGATTTTTCGTAGAAAACCCTTATAACATAAAAATAACTGACATTAAAATATTTAAATCTTACCTTTAAAATACAGGATATTATAGGATCCCTTTATTGAATCACTTCGTGTCTAGACATGTCTGAGCAAAAATCATATCGCCTCCTTTGGCACACGACAATAAAGTGGTAATAATGAATTTACCCATCTTTAAAAACCTGTATAAAAAATCAATTGAATGTTTTTTATAATTTTTACTTTCCTTATATACATATCATAATGTATAAGTATTGTGACAGAGTCAAAATTTCGAATTCGAGGTTTTGACAGGGGAGCACATTTCAAGCAGGCCTGAACAAGAATCGAACGTTTTTGAGGTGATGTCTCTCTCTGTCTCTCTCTCTCTCTCTGTGTGTGTGTGTCAGTAAGTATGTGGAGACGATATCTCACTAACGGATGAATCATTTCGAGCGAAATTTGGTAAAAAATTAAAATCAATGATTACTGGAAGCATATTCTTTTTATACGCAATCGAAAGTCCAGAACCCTCCCAAATTTTGAAATGAAATGTTGAAAAAATCATCAAAAATCAAAGCCGTTAATTGAGCTACGCAAATAATTTTTTATTAGAAAACGACTGACACAAAATTTAGAACGCTAGCATGAACTGTTCTCGAGATATTGCGTATTTTCCTATTAAATTTATCAAAAAATCAAATCAAATAAAACTAAGTATGGTGAAATATATTAACTTTTTATATGAAATATTATGCTATAAATTTATTATCACCATTCTCATGAATCTAGCTCGTTCCATTCACTAGAGAAGATACTTTGGGTAATAGTATTATATTTGAACACCATTAGTCATATTTACCTACTATAAAAATAATTTACTTCTCCAAATATAACGTGTGGCAAAATTTTGGCGACAGATTTGGCGGAATGTCACCAACTTGGACAGCTTTTTTTTTAAATATCAAATTTCAGCTCGTCCATTTGATAGAAATGTCGCCAAATTGATAAAAATGCCGCCAAATTGATAAAATTGTCACCAAATTGATAAAAATGACGGTAAATAGGAGTCAATGTTTAATGCCTTTGCAAATTTTTAATTCCGTCACATGACGGGCATACCTTCCAGTACATAAAATGTGCTTCTCTTCGTTTGTAGCACTTTACGATACAAATGGCGCACTTGACGAATAATCTAGTGAAATATCGCAAACGAAACCTAATCAAGATTTCAAAAAATGACGCCAAGTTAATGAAGATGATGCCAAATTGATAAATGTATTATTAAAATAATTTATTATATGGGCTATACTGCTTATTAAGGATGCTATCAATATTGATAATTGTTAATTTAAAGTTGCATTAAATGTAATTTAATGGGATACGAAATTTAGTTTCAAATATTGTCATCCGGAAAAGCGCCAAATGTACAATTTAACGTTACAATCACTGTACCATGGATTATTTCATCATTTTTTAACTGAAGGAAGTAAAGTCATTGCATTATATAAGGGAAGTCATGAGCACCCCACATCAGATTTTATACATATTATAATGCATAAGGAAAATATTGTGACGGGGTCGAAAATTCGAATTCGAGTTTTCGACCGCAGAACAAACACGAATCAAACGTTTTTGAGGTGATGTATCTCTCTCTCTCTCCCTGTGTGTGTGTGTGTGTGTATGTGTGTGCCAGTGAGTGCAGACGATATCTCACAAACAAATGAAGAGTTTCGAACGAAATTTGGTACAAAAATTACAATCAAAGAATACTGGAAACCTATTGTTTTTAAACGCAATCAAATTTTCAGACTCCTCCCCCCCCCCCTAAATTTTAAAATGAAATGTTGAAAAAAATCAGCACAAAATCAACATTTTCAATAAAGTTAGGTAAATAACCCATTCATTGGAAAACACAAACTTTAGAACGCTAGCACGAATTGTTCTCGAGATGTTGCACATTTTTCAAATAAATTTATCAAAAAAATCATATAAAACTTTGCGATATTTACTCCCAGATTGACTAAAATATCTTCAAAATTGCAAAAACTATGCAAGTGAATGAAAATGACTCATAATTGAAGAATTTTTTATTAAAATATTTTAATATATGGGCTCATTGCTTATTGAGGATTCAATCGATAAAAACTCTAAACCGCAACTCTAAATGTGTTAATTTAGAGTTTCGTGGAATATAAGTTAATTTGGTATGCAATCGCTGTATATGTTGTCATCCGGAAAAGCGCCACATGTACAATTCAACGTTGCAAATACTGTACCTTTTCTTTTGATCATTTTTAACTAAAAGAAGTAAATTCATTGCATTATATAAGGAAAGTCATGTACTGCCTACATCAGATTTTTTACTGTAACGTATGGGCTTGCATATATTTAGCTTTTATATAAACAAACGCATTATTACAATGCAAAAACTAGCAGAGGTGATGTAGTTTGGAAAAGTGTCGTTCCTTGTGTGGGTAGGGGTGTCTGAATCATAGGTTTTTAGCAAATAATTGAACATCTATGGAACTTTTCAAATTTTCGAATGTTTTCTTCAAATACTTAAATTCTTTACTCACTTTAAATAGAGACCCACAAGTGCAAGTAATAGCTTTGTTATAAACGGAAGACATATGTTTTGGACATTTTTATGATTTTTAGAAGATTTTTGCAAATAATTTAAAAGCCAGTAAATTTTACGGATTTTTGTAGGTTTCATACTAATATAAGTGGATTTCTAGCTTATTTAAAAAAATCAGCGAGATCTTAAGTGAGGAGTTTTTTCTGTAAATTACGGGACATACAGACAAACAAAGAAAACATAGTCATACTGGTTTTAATAGTATAGCTACATTTTACCTTTAGAGGGTGTGCCGATTTATTAATTTTGTTGATTAAAATTAATATTGTCAAAAATGCATTTTACATTAAATTAATTATTTATTAGTATATTAATTATACATGTAATCTGTTCTAAAACTTACTGCTGTGTACATTGCGTTGGTGGCCGCAAAACCCACCTATTTCTGTGCTTAACGGGATACTAAGTTAACAAACTAAAAATTAAGGTTAATAGTAAAGGAACAAACATTTATTTATCACATACTCAATTTACACTCTTTAGTTTTACAAATTAAATAAATATCACAATAGTGGAATACATCTCAATGGTAGTTCGGGGGGTGTAATGCCAGATGGATTGATATTTGGTTGGAGCACGTGGTGGGATGCATAATTAGCTTTTCCTTAAAAACACAAATTTAGACAAAGAGGTTATCCTCATATAGTTTAATTGTACGGTACCTGATCTTCTTTCATATAACTTGGGTAACACCGATGCTTTGTCACACTTTACACTTGCAATACCAGATGAACATGAGCTCTCCTTCGAATTCCTATATCAGAGACGCACACACAACTCTTAACTCTGCTACCGTCGCTTCTTCTTGACTAGTCTAACTCCAACAGCCTGCCTTGACCAATTCTGACTCCCACTTCGAGCAACTCTCACTTATATCCCTTTTTCGGTCGGCGGTCCACGTGCTGAAATGTAGAGCTGATGGCTAATCCGTAGACATGGCGTCGCCGTCTCGGTTGCCGCCAAACGGCTTAGCGTGGTATGTAAACATGGGCGTGGTATGTAAGATATGGGGCCACCTGTATATTATCGCCCATCTGCTTAGCGTGGGGATAATCCGCCCGCATTCCTGGTTCCATTATTTTTTAATCCTTCCAAATATTTATTACTTTACATTTCTGGCATTACATTCTCACCCCCCCGCGAAAAAAAAGTCCAAAAGTTACTCTCCCACAGTTTCACCCCAGTGGTAAGAAATTAAGTTCACAATGGTTCCTCGCAAACACATAAGTTCATCCATCGTGAGAAAGGCTGAGTTCCACTTTTTAGCCTCGTACAACTCATAGCTTTGATAGTTCTCTGTCAAGTTAGTCCATTATTCATAATTGACATAATGTACCATAAATTACATGAGGATTACCAACATTCACATTATTATTAAATTGTAAATTTTGATATATATTATTTGCAATGCATAATTTTCATTTCTCCTTTTACATAATTATTTACATACGACATATCATTACATAACAGCATTCATTACTTTATTATTATTATACATTTTCTTGTTATCATTTCATTTTGTAACATATTGTAGTAGTGCAACTATCAACTTCCGATTCTTGGTTATGGTTGAATTCCATACCACCATATTATTTATAAATTACTTTGTTATTTCACTTTTTTTTTTTTTTTTTTTTTTTTTTTTTTTTTTTTTTTTTTTTTTTGAACTTGCCATATATGTAATGTCAGAAATACATAACATACTTTTTGAAATATACTTATATCCACAATTTAAAACATAAAACATATACATATACACTCAATTATCACTTTCTATTTATGACATTAATTACAAACTTTTTACATATTTTTCATATTCTTTGTTTTATGAAATTACTATTTACAACAATTCGAGGGCGAAAATTATACCCTTTGGCATTATAACAAACCTCATCATCATTTCTATTATTTTCACTGTTTAATTGCTTTTCTTTAGTGACCTTCCCTTCCTTAATTTGACTTTGATCATTATTTCTAATCACTTTCTCATTTTGATTTCTTTCTTTGTCCTGTGTGTCTGTGTGGTTTGATTCGCTTTCGTCACTATCTTTCAAATATTGTTTTCGCTCCGCTGCCATGTATAGTTTATTTATGTGCACTTTATAAGTTTTATTTTCATCACTTTTAAGACATATTATAACATTATTATTTCGGACTAATTTCGTAATTCTAAATGGTCCATCATATCGATCCTCTAATACCCTTGGTTTTAGGAACTTTTTTAGGTACACTGTCGCTCCTATAAATATATCGTTTTTTCTCACTATTTTATATTTCTTTATTTGTTTGTCATTTATCAGCTTTTGTTGTTCCGATGCGTCTTTCACGACTTTATCTATATTTTTTAAATGCTGTGCCACATAATTTTTATAATTATTTACATCACTATACATTATATCTATTTCTTCCTTACTTGGTATGTTTGTTTGTTTAATATTTTCAAATGGCAATGATAAATCTCTAAGATAGAACAGGAATGAAGGCTCAAATCCTGTATTACTGTTAATAGTGTTATTCACATAAAACTTAAACCATTTTAAAGATTCATCCCATTCAAACGTAGTCTTTGACAAACACATTATACATTGTTTCATGTCTCTGTGTATTCTTTCACAACGACCTAAAGAACTTGGGAAATAAACCGAACTGTATCGCCTTTCAATATTTAATGCATTTGTAAAATCTATGTATTCTTTACTTTTAAAAATTTGAGCATTATCGCTTTGAATAATAATTGGAACTCCATAAGTTGTCACGAAGTTTGTTAGCTTATTCACTATTGTTTTAGCCGTAATGTCTCTGACTGCATAGGCCTCAAAGTATCGTGAAAACATGTCTACAATTGTAATTACAAAATTATTTCCTCCATTACTGCGCGGTAGTTTTCCTACGCAATCCAGTTGTAAATATATTCCTGGTTTTAATATTTCTGGCATAGCCTGAAGTCTGGCTGGTGGTATATTTTTGTGTTTTACTAATAAGCATTGATTACAAGACTTACAAAAATTTTCCACGTCTTGGAAAGCCCCTATCCAAAAATATTTTCTTGAAAGTAATTGGTATGTCTTTTTTACTCCGAAATGAGGGAAATGTGCTATCTCTATTATCTTTCCCTTTAGCGAGTGCGGTATTACAATCTTATTCTCATTTATTTTCCTATACGTTTGTCTTTTATTTTCCTTCTTTACCATTAACAGTTTATTTTGGCTATCAATATAGTATACCTTGTTATTGTGATATCGGTTTCTTCCTTTTTGTAATTCCTCTCTAATTTTACTTAATTTTTCATCTACCATTTGTTGCTCTAATATTTTCTCCACATTTATCTCATCATTTTTAATTAAAGTATTTACATATTTGATTTGGTTATCATTGTCAAACACATATCTCGAGCAATAATCACTTGCGTTATTTTCACCTTTTTGATATTTGAATTTAAAATCATACTGACTTATGTCAATTAGCCACCTCGATATGATATTTGGCATTTTATCTAATTTTATGTGGTACATAAGGGATTTTGCGTCACTCAGCAAGGTGAAACTCCTTCCGAACAGATATTCTCTGAAGTGTTGTAAGGATGCGTGTATAGCTAGCAATTCTAGCTTTATTGCAGGATAACGCTTCTCTGCCGGGTTCACAGGTCTTGAATAAAATTCGATAACATGATCGACTCCATTTACCCTTTGCATCAAAATACTACTAATTCCCTTACCTGAGCCATCCATAGTTAAGACAAACGGGTTTACTTCATCAGGCTGTCTTACAACTGGTTCTTTAAAAATTGCATTTTTTAATTTTTCAAAAGCTTTTCTACATTCATTATTCCACTCGAACCTAACATTCTTTTTTGTCAAATTTACCAACGGTTCTGCAATTTGTGCATAATTTTTTATCAGACCTCTAAAATAGTTTGTTGTCCCAAGAAAGCTTTTTACTTGTTTAACCGTTTGGGGTTGTTTGAAATTTTGCACTTTTGCACAGTTTTTTATTGATGGGCTTATACCATTCGCATTTACTTTATATCCTAAAAATTCAATTTGCGATTTGCATATCTGTAACTTCGCCGGGTCGAGTGTTAAATTATTTTCTTTCAATCTTTGGAAAACAATTTTGATTTTCTCTAACATTTCGTCGTTATTTTGTGCGCATATGACTAAGTCATCTAAGTAAAAGTATATTTTTAACTCTGATAGATCTCCTAACACTTTGTTCATTAAAAGTTGAAAATATGCTCCTGAGTTTTTAAGACCAAACGGAATTCTTTTAGGATTAAAATTTCCCATAAAAGTTGTGAACGTTAAGGCCTTTCTATCTTGTTTTCTTAGTTCGATCTGAAAAAACGCCGCCTTCAAATCCATAACTGTATAAATTTTACTACCAGCGATATTTTGTAATATATCCTTCACCTTTGGTAAGTTTATTGGCAAAAGTGGTAAATACGCGTTTATGGCCCTATAATCAATAGCAAGTCTATATTTAGGTTCTTCATTTGGTTTACTTGGTTTCTTTACAAGAATAATGGGACTAGCGTACGTGCTTTGTGAACTTTCAATAATGTCATTTTCCAATAATTCCCTAATTTCTTTTTGCGTAATTTCTCGTACTGCTCTCGGAATTGGGTATGGTCGACTCTGAATAGGATAATTGTGCATAAGTTCGATTTTCGGTACTATTGCTGATGTTTTACCTAGGGTAGCATATGACTTTGAAAAAACCTCTGTATTGGTCATCATTAATGCAATAACTTTATTTCTATCTTCCTTATTTAAGTGCTGTACTTGAAAATCGTCTGGAGATATTTCTTTCTTTCTTAATTCCCGAATTTGTTGATAATCTGTTTTATTTAAATTTTGAATATTATTAATTTCCAACGTGGGTTTACTGCTTTTATTTTTTGTATCAACAATTTCGATTTGTTCTGTTATTATACCCACGTTCATATTTTTATTAAGTGTAATTTGGCAATTTTTTTCATTGTATAACAACATTCTAATCTTATTTTTATTTTCTATACTTTGGATCGCTTCATCCGTGATTAATGTTCTTGCCATTTTTATTGGAGAAAATAAAACATCCTGTCCCTCATTTAATTCCTGTGACAAAATCAATTGGACTATCTCTGACTCCCCTGGCTTTAATGTTATTTTTCTTTTCAATTTAGCGAAAATCTGCTTTTCCTCTTTCTTTTTAACATTCTTATTCTTATTACTTTCATTAGAACTTGGTAACCATTTTTCATCATTTACATTATCGCGAGTGCTACAATTTTGCATATTAGAGTTTTTTCTATCGTTATCGCTTTCATTATCCTCGCTTATTCTACCTTCATTCTCATTATTGAATTCATTACAACAATTATTTATTTCCTCATATTCGTCGTCATCATTATCATCGCTTATTCTATCTTCATTCTCATTATTGGATTCATTATAACAACTATTTATTTCCTCATATTCGTCGTCATCAGTATTATAATTTTCATAATTACTATTATATCTATTTTCATCGCGAATTCCCTGGCTTTGTGGTTTTTGTTTTGAATTCTGTATTGGGTTTGTATTTTCACTTTTATACAATTTAATCGCAGTATTCCCAAATTGTACTTCGTTATCTTTTGTATTTAAAATTGCTTTATGTGAGGATAAAAAGTCGTAGCCTAAAAGCATTTTATATTGCCCCTGAAAGTTCTGTTTTGTCACGAAAAAATAATTTTTGCATGCCTTTTCTCCAATTCTAAATGAAAATTGAATGCAATTTAAAAATTCTATATTTTCTTTAGTAAACGTCTGAAGTATTACTCTTCTGGTTATGTATTTTATTTTTACATTTCTATTCTGTTTTAGTTTTTGAAATGTTTCCAAATCTATAATACTAACTTGAGCCCCACTATCAATTACACTTATTATTTTTATTCCTTTGCAATCTATTTCTACCATCGGTAATTGTGGGCTAGATACGTTTTCACATTCGCTTGAAAGGATACTTTTGGTATCATATTTTGCTTTATCATTATTTTCATAATATTGTCCTCTCTTCAAATTTGTATAGTTTTGCCAGTCATCTCCATTTTTGTTATTTCTATATGTTTGTGAACCGAATTTATTTATTTCTCTGGAATTTGTACGATTCGTTCCTTGGTCCCAAATTCCAGCTCTTAGTTTAAATTACTATTATTATTGTTTCTCTCATATGTGTTTGATCTTATATTTCTTCCGTTGCGCCCCCTAAAATTTCCTCTTATACTTTGCCTCTCTCTATTTTCTACGTTGGTTTCTAATTGATCGTAATAATTTCTTTGATCATTATTATTTCCTTGATATTCCCTATTATTTCTATTATATCCTCCTCGTTCAAAATTTCTGAGATTTTCGTTTCTGTTTCCTCTGATATAATTTGTTTGCTCCAACCCATATTGCTGATAATTCATTCGTTTGGATTCAATTTAAATTTGATTGCATTCAATTTAAATTGCATTCAATTTTCTGAGATTTTCGTTTCTGTTTCCTCTGATATAATTTGTTTGCTCCAACCCATATTGCTGATAATTCATTCGTTTGGGATTCCTTGCAAATGCAGTATTACACTCATTGTACCAGCAATCTGAGAAATAATGTCCATTTTTTCCGCACCCTATGCAAAAAACAGCTCGTTCCATGGATTGATTTGGTATATTTTGCAATTTTAATTTATTAATTCCTAAAGTCAAATCTTGAACCTGTGTTGTAAGTAACATTTCTTTCAGTTCGTTATGTGATTCTTCTGGAGTCCTATCATTAAGAATTATTTCAAACAGTTCGGCATCTTTTATGGCATCTTCAAACCGCTGCGGATCTTTTTTCTTCACTTCAATTGCCAAATCAGGGCGTAATGCGCTAATGAATTTTCCCAACATTATTTTATTGGTTATTTTCTCTACCTCTCCATCTGTTGTATCCTTAAGGTTCAAAAATTTACGCGCTGCGTTTTTTATTTTTATTAAAAAATGCAAGTGACTTAAAGATATAAGTGTAATTACGAAGGTATTTTCATACTATCGAAATCACAAATAACGACGGGTACTACTGCTAACACATATCTTGAATATAACGACCTACTAAAGAACATAAAACACTTTTAATATACACGCAAGTTGTGAAAATTTCAAAAATATATTTTATCATATTTATTTAAAATTAATTTCAGTAAAAATATATTACAGATTTTACCTATTGATGGAAAATTTTGTTACACTTTAAAATGAATATCAATTCGATAAATATCTAAATACAATCCATTTTTTCAGAATTAGCATAATATGCAATTCGTTCATTTTTGCATATTTAAAAATCTGATGTGGGCAACACATGACTTTCCTTATATAATGTAATGAATTTACTACTTTTACAGTAAAAAAATAGGTTTTTCTTATAGTAGATACTAATATTCTTTCCAAGATATTGAATTTTCGACAATTAGTCGTCATTTTCATTGATTTAGCATCATTTTCATCCATTTGGCGAGATTTTCATTAATTTGGCAACATTTCGAAAAAGTCGCCAAGTTGGCGACTTTCCGCCAAATTCGTCGCCAAAATCTCGCCAAGCGTTATGCACTAAGAAAAAAGTTATTCTTACAGCAGATAAATGACTATTGGCGTTCAAATACAAAAGTATTATTCAAAGTATATTTTTTCATGAATGGAACGAGCTAGATCCACGAGAATGATGTCACTCAATTTATCGCATGGTATTACATATGAAAAGTGAACATGTTTCTCAATAGGAATTTTTTTTTTTTTTATGTGACTTTTTCATAATTTTTTTGAAAAATGTACAATATCTCGAGAACGGTTTATGTTAGCGTTCTAAAATTTAAGCCAATCGTTTTCTAATGAAAAATTACATAAGAAATGTCTATTTGCGTAACTTTATTAGCGGTTTTGATTTTTTGACGATTTTTTCAAAATTTCATTCGAAAATTTAGGAGGGTTCTGAACATTCGATTACGTATAAAAACAATAGGCTTCCAGTGTTCACGGATTGTGATTTTTGTACCAAATTTGGTTTGAATCGGTCCATTCGTTCGTCAGTTATCGTCTCCACAGACTCACTGACACACACACACACACACATACTTTCACACACACACACACACACACACACACACACACACACACACACACATACACACACACAGACATCACTTCAAAAATGTTTGATTCGTGATCAGGGATGCTTGAAACGTGCTCTCCCGTCGAAAACTCGAATTCGAATTTTCGACCCCGTCACAATACTTTCCTTATACATTATGTATATAAGGAAAGTAATAAGCATAATTTTTTGAAAATAATACACCTTGTTAAATTTTTAATAAATAATTATATATTTTCGTCTGCGTACACGAAATAATAGTTAATTACTTTATAATAATTATACCAATATATTTCGAAAAGTTAAATAATATAAGTACGATTTTAAAAATTAAG
Source organism: Amaurobius ferox (assembly GCA_951213105.1). Lineage (NCBI taxonomy): Eukaryota > Metazoa > Arthropoda > Arachnida > Araneae > Amaurobiidae > Amaurobius > Amaurobius ferox. The sequence continues at coordinate 30,067,167 of OX578139.1, forward strand.
TCATAGGATGGCGTTATCAAATTAGAGCAAAAATTAAAAATTCATGAACAAATTATAAACTTAAAATTATACTTCGTAACACCTTTTTTTTCCAAAATTTATGTGGATTGCTTTCGTTGCAACACAGAAAGAAAATCCATGAAGAAAAACATCCATAATCTAAATACTCTTGTATTGATTGCAATAAATTCCTATGAATGTCGTTGCATTTATATTTATATTAAATGTACTAGGGGATGCTCCCCCCTTAATGGCTTACCTATAGCGCATAATACAGTGGCCTTCCTTACAGTGGCATAATACAGTTGCCTTCCGAGATTAGAGCTCCTCCCACTGCTCGCTAACGTGCTATAACAACCGGACATCACTTCATGGGCTATGTAGTCTCGCCTGCTATACAGACATGTGGGTCCGTAGGAGCAGATTTATTATTCCGAAAACTCCCCATTATTCAGAAAACTTGCATATTATTACTTCGAACTCAATCATCACACTTTTTTAGAATCTTTGGTTCTTCCTTCTCTGTAATATGTTGGGGCTAAACTTACAATGTTCTTCTTCATTGACCTAGACCGTCAGACCCATCCCAAGGAGGAATGTATCTGTTTGGACGGCCGGGAAGTGTCTTCCAATTTCGACCGGAACCCAATGGGATCGGCATACAGAGGAACCGTACACTCATTCCCCTGGGCCAACGGTCGTACCGTGCTGAAAACACCGGTTCTCGTTAGATCACCGAAGTCAAGCAGCATCGGGCGCGGTTAGTACTTGGTGGGTGACCACCTCGGAACACCGCGTGCTGTTGGCCATCTCGGGTGCGGTATCCCCGTGGTTTGCGCGCTAGATTTGCACGCTACCACAAATGCCGCCGTGTTCATGCGGAGTACGATCACGTTAAACATGTGGGTCCGTAAGTCCTTCCGAGAGGTTGGTGGTAGGGGAAGGAGGGTACGGTCCCTGTGGATGCCTCCCCCACTGGGTTCCGGTCTAAATTGGGTGGCACTTCCCGACCGTCCATACAGTTACCTTACACCTTTCTGGTAGGTCGGACGGTCTGGGTCTCAACAACAACACTCATTCCCCTACTACTACCTCTCGGAAGGATTTACGGACCCACATATTTAATGTGCTTGTACTCCGCGTGAACACGGGGACAGTTTCGTTCGGCCGGGAATAGAACTCGGGTCTTCAGAATGCAATCACTACGCACTAAGCACGGGGCTGTCCCACCCAAAACTTACAATGTTGAAAATAATACGGATATTGCTTATTTAAAATATTCCTCTATACTACAGTGTGTTTTTTTATGCAAGGGAAAAATTTTGTTTTGCGCCATTTTTCACTAAAGCTTTTGGCGTCAGTTCTGATTTGATTGTTGTTTAATGCGTTTGCTAACAATTTGTTATGGTGAGTTTGACACTCTCACCAACGTGTTTTGGTGATTAAAATATTTTATTTAAATGGACTGTTTATGTTGGAGACTCAAAGAAAATTTCGAAATTCCTGTGGTGTGTATCCTATACTTTCAGCGAAGCAAATACGACGTGTAACGGAAAATTTCAAAACACTGTATATACTGTAAGACGTTGTTGTTGTTAAGACCCAGATCGTCCGACATACCAGAAAGGTGTAAGGTAACTGTTTGGACAGCCGGGAAGTGCCACCCAATTTAGACCGGAACCCAGTGGGGGAGGCATCCACAGGGACCGTACCCTCCTTCCCCTACCACTAACCTCTCGAAAGGACTTACGGACCCACATGTTTAAGATGATCGTACTCCGCATGAACACGGCGATATTTGTGGCAGCGTACAAATCCAGCGCGCAAACCACCGGGCTACCGCGCCCGAAATGTGCCAACAGCACGAACTGTTCCCAGGTGGTCACCCACCCAAGTACTAACCACGCCCGATGCTGCTTGACTTTGGTGATCTAACGAGAACCGGTGTTTTCAGCACGGTAGGGCCGTTGGCATATACTGTTGTTGTTGTTGAGACCCAGACCGTCCGACCTACCAGAAAGGTGTAAGGTAACTGTTTGGACGGCCGGGGTGTGCCACCCAATTTGGACCGGAACCCAGTGGGGGAGGCATCCACAGGGACCGTACCCTCCTTCCCCTACCACCAACCTCTCGGAAGGTTTTACGGACCCACATGTTTAACGTGATCGTACTCCGCATGAACACGGCGGCAGTTCTGGCAGCGGCGAGAATCGCGCGCTATCCACTGGGCTGCCGCGTCCGAAAAGAGCCAACAACACGCGGTGTTCCCAGGTGGTCACCCACCCAAGTACTAACCGCGCCCGATGCTGCCTGACTTCGGTGATCTAACGAGAACCGGTGTTTTCAGCACGGTACGGTCGTTGGCCCGTTGGCATATACTGTGTAAGACGTGAAACAACTCAGAAGATTCACCAAAGGGGTACACAACAAAGGGATTTTGTCATTTTCTTTTGAGTCTCCACCATCGACGATTCATCATTTTGATCTCTAAAATACGTTGTTGGAGTATCAAACTCGCCATAAGGAATTGTCAGCCGTCGAACTAAGCGCTAATCAAATCACAACTAACGGCAACAGCTTTAGAGAAAAATGGCGGCAATACAAATTGGTGCAATTACATAAAAGAATGTCCTATACCTAAAGTGCGTTTTGCTTCATTACATTCCTCATGGAACATAGATAACCAGTAATGTCGTAGCTTAAACAAAATGCATTTGAATGTTTGAGTTACATTCATGCTATGTTGATACATTGGGTTATGTAGTTTTGGAAAATCTGGAGTTTTGAAACTAAAATGCAGCAAATTCTACTTAAAAAGCCTTTCATTTTCATATTTTATTACTATTTAATGCATTTATGTTATAAATATGTGTTTTCTTTTGTAATATGAATTACATATATTGCAATTTTAAACAAAGTAAAAGCTATGATTTTCGAAAAAAAAATGAAACACTAAAGGTAGTTGTTTCATTATATGGCATTACGGTGAAAGTGTTCTATTAGTAAAAATGCTTGAGAATGGCCTAAATAAATCTTTCTTATATTCAGAAAAAAAACCTCCTTTCAGCTCTTTAAAAAATAAATATCCAATGAATAAACTGATACTTCTTTTCACTTTTCGACAGAAAAAAAGTAAACATTTACACTTTCTGATCATATATTGTAATAAATCTAGTTAAATATTTAATTTAAATTATCCTCAGCATATAATTATTCCAGAGGTAAGATAATTTTAATTAATTTGATTCGAAAAGAGCAGGAGAGAATTCACCGATGAATTTATCTTAAATGAAACATTAATTTTTTATAATTAAAAGCCGTCATCACAATCTTACCGAAGCATGGCAAAATTCCGAGTTAATGCGATGAATAAAAAACGGAGAACGTTTTTAATTTACTGCTGTAGTGAATCCGGGTTTCACGTAGGATTTAAAAAGTTTGATTTGCGCAATGTGGTTATTTATGAGTGTAAATGACTCACGTGCAAAAATTATAAATCTTTTCAAATGCGCAGCTCAAATCAATTTTCTTTTGCTATAATTATGCAGGTTTTTCACTTTAAAATTAAAACTTTGTTTTACTTCACAGTGGATATGTTTGTTGCTTACAAATGCCGGTCGTTGGCCGCTGGACCATTAAGCAGCGGCTCTCCAGTATTTCTGAATTGAATTAAAACTCACTAATGCTGGGCACTCGTCCAAATGTTTTCCAGACAGGCTGTTTAAGGTCACGTAAAATACAAAGCCAACGGCCGTACCGTGCTAATAACACCGGTTCTCGTTAGATCACCGAAGTCAAGCAGCATCGGGCGCGGTTAGTACTTGGGTGGGTGACCATCTGGGAACACCGCGTGCTGTTGGCATCTTTCGGGCGCGGTAGCCCGATGGTTTGCGCGCTGGATTTGCACGCTGCCACAACTGCCGCCGTGTTCATGCGGAGTACGATCACGTTAAACATGTGGGTCCGTAAGTCCTTCCGAGAGGTTGGTGGTAGGGGAAGGAGGGTAGGTCCCTGTGGATGCCTCCTCCACTGGGTTCCGGTCTAAATTGGGTGGCACTTCCCGGACGTCCAAACAGTTACCTTGCACCTTTTTGGTAGGTCGGACGGTCTGGATCACAACAACAACATAAAATACAAACCTGGGAAGCAGTATGTCCAAATCGATAGATGATGAGACCTGAGACAGTCATGACCAGTCAAAAGTCTAAACCTAGCAACTGCTTCTCATCGCAGAGCCTCTGGAATGATAGAAATGCTCTTGCTGAGGACGCTCCATAACTTTCCCTCAGATGCCTCCAGAAATTCGTGAAAAAAAATTATTTCCAGAAACACCGAAAAGTGACGCTGTAGAACAGAAAATATGCTGAAAGGACACAAAATACACATTTTTAACACATTTTATTCAAACGTACCAAACATTCATATCACAAGGACTTAATCGATGCAGGGAATGCTGCGTATAACGTTATCCATGGATTGTTCAACAATAGCGGTGGCAACATCGGCAACGACATCTGAACGAGTCGATTTGCGTGTTAGACCCGGCTGAACTCCAAGATGTCCAGTTTTCTCGAATCGAGCGATCATTGTCCTGAGAGCTTGTGGAAGTAATGGTTCTTTGCGCAAATTCTTAAGTCGAGAAACTCTCGAAGTGCAGCTGCAGCATGTCCTCTGTTTTCATAAAACAGCTTCACAAGCAAAGCGCGTTCTGGCAGTGTGACAGCCATCGCTGATAAGAATGAAAATTTCCCAGTTTTATCCCCTTTTATGCCCAGAACATAGTAGCTGCAAACCAAGGGATTATGCACATTTTTGTGCTTACAGTGCGAAATTGCAGTTACAATGACAGTTTAAGTTTCTTCACCTTTTTATCTTCTTTTTTTTCATATCAGCAAAAGAAAATAAAAAGGAAAAATTCCATATCGCATGTGTTTGTGTTTTTGTGATTATTTTGTGTCTTTTCAGCATATTTTCTGTTGTACAGCACCACCTATCGGTGTTTCAGGAACTATTTTTTTTTTCGTGTAATCCCTTTCCCCATGTCTTGAATAGTAGGTTCAACAATTTTAGAACCTTTACACTGAGTAGTTCGATGTATAGAGAACTCAGAGTAGGGGTGTCTTAATTCTGACCACCCGGTATATATATATATATATATATATATATATATATACATTTTAATGCAAACGCTTAAATATATAATATACACTTTAAAATTAATTACATTTTACAAAATCTATAAATGAAATTTATTTTCTACAACATTTGCATAATACGCTATAGATCTATTCTCTCATATTTTAAAAAGCATGATATTGCAAACGAGAAAAATTGTTAGCATGAAATTTTAATTAAGAATTACATCCTTCCAAAGTAATCGTGTTAGACGCAAAAGAATCTGTAATTACTTTAACTAAATAAATTCTAGCACTGTGATTTAAAAAGTTAAACTAGAGAATTGCTATATTTAAAATTATATTAACCAAATTTTAATTGCATTAAAGCAAAAATTTAATTTGATGTATAAAAGAATAATATTTTTAGTGCAACATATTCTATGTAGATTATTTTTTTTTATATCTTCTAGTTTAATACAAAGTGAGAATATAACCAATGGAAATATAAAACGTTATAATATGAAGAATGATTTCATAACTTGTAACAATTTTAATGAATTTTGCATTTATTATTTAATACACATTTAAATACGCATTAACTATACAATTAAATACAAAAGAGCTTGAAAACAGCACTTTGACTATTTCGCATTCTATACACACTATCAATAGACTTAAACTTTGTTAAAAAGTGAAATCATTGTTAAATCACTGCATACTAAATAGTAATCCGTTTTGAAGGACACGACAGAAAGCAGCTTTCTTTAAGGATATAAAATTTGAATAACCACGCCAACTAATGTAAGCAGACATCTATTTTCTTCCGGCCGTGCATGTAAATACTCTAAACCCTAAGTCGTACGGTCTGGGGGTCTTCAAAAATATTTTGATTTGATTTTATTGATTTCTCCGTGGCTTCAGGAGAAAAAACTAAACTTGAGGTTTAGGCTTCGACCCAGCAGCAAGCATTACCTCTCCAAAACTCATTACATCCCACTGGGGACCTTCTATCCCAAATCTAAAACAAAGGACGACACGATCAAAAGAACAAACCTACAGGAAACCCAAATAACTCAAAAGGTAAAACATCGCTAGTAAGAGGTCAAATTTACACTCACTACAAAAAGGACAAAAAATAAAATAGACCCACAACAATTACTGCTACTTTCAAGAGCCGAAAAGCACTGCAACCGAAATTTAAAGCGTCTCGGCAATAAAAACAAACGCGTCGATCAGAGAAACTTATAACTCGTCAGCAGCTGATACAAACCTAACAAGACACATAAATCGTTTTTATTAGATAACCACAAGCGTCAAAAAGCTCTACCCAAAGTTGATTTCGAAAGGCAGTAAATTTACTGCACGTAAATCTAACGTTTTTCTTAGTAATCTTCAATGTGGCACACTTCATAGAGTGGGGAGTTTTTTACACCCATTTTATGTAACATACTAGTATATTTGTTTAACTTCGTGTTGATTAGGATTTTCCTAATAATAATCTCTGTTTTCCTAGGGATCCATTTTGAGTGTTTAAATAAAATTGCATTTCAGTTGGATAGTGTTTCATAATCAGCGCTTTATGCATTATTGGTCTTTCTTGTTAGTAGATAAGCAAGATTTTTGTTAGTACATTGCAGTGTCTAAAAGTTATTGCTGGCAGAGTGCGACCCTGTTTCTTTTAAAAATTCAATGCATGCATTGAATTAATCCTTCTTTCAAATCCCTGTCATGGCCGCGTACATTTTCTTGAAAAACAATAATGTAAACATTATTTTATTTCTGTATTTAAGACTTGGCCACGTTATCATTACAATAATACACGAATATTGGTGTTACATTGGAAATGTATTGTATGTATTACTATTATTGGATTGTATTACTATTTCATACATGACAGGCATATCTTGGAGAAATGCAATATGTACGCTATCTCGGATATATGCAAGGATTAGGGAGCTTTGCAAGCCACTCATCAGGATATGAATTATTCGGCATGGAAATTGAATGTCTATTTACATATATACAAAAGGATAAGGAAGTTAGCTATACTCTAGTAGCAGTCCAATATTGTCTTATTATTGGCTTAAATATTTCACCAATATGTAAAAGTGGACATTTTGACGCAATTGGCTCAATATTGGTTTAAAATATTGGGAAAATATTACGCAAATATTTCCAATGTAACACCAATATTCGTGTATTATTGTAATGAAAATATAAGCTTACGTTGGAGGCCAATGTAATCTCAATATTTGACAGATATTGGGATTATATTGGAAATATTTGTAATGTAATGCCAAGCTATGCAAAATTGGTTCAATATTAAATGCTACTAAGGTAATTGGCAAATAACTTTGAACTTAAAATTTAATTTCTATACTGTCGATTGAAAGAAATCGTAATATTGAGAATCTGGGATTTAGCAATTTCATAAGTAAAACACACTTTATTGGAAGGATAATGGCAACTTGAACAACTTATATAAGCACAAATAACACAATAATGCTGCATACAACTATTTTGAGGATACGTAGTGCTAAAGAACAGAAAAAAACCCAAATTCCAAAGGAGGAATGGGAACAAAATAAAATATCTGATGTGGGCAGCACATAACTTTCCATATATAATGCAATGAAATTACTACTTTTACAGCAAAAAAAAATAACTTATTTTTATAGTAGTTATTTATATTCTTTCCAAGACATTGAATTTTCGTCAATGAGTTGTCATTTTCCATGGCGTCATCATCAATGAGGCGTCATTTTCCATGGCGTCATCATCAATGAGTCGTCATTGATTTAGCGTCATTTTTATCCATTTGGCGAGTTTTTCGTGAATTTAGCAACATTTAAAAAGTCGCCAAGTTGGCGACATTCCACCAAATTCGTCGCCAAAATATCACCAAGCGTTATGGAAGAAGAAATAAGTTATTCTTACAGCAGATAAATGACTATTGGCATTCAAATACAAAAGTATTACTCAAAGTATCTTTTTTCATGAATGGAACGAGTTAGTTCCACGAGAAGGATGCCACCAAATTTATCCCATGGTATTACATATGAAAAGTGAACATGTTTCTCAATAGGAAATATTTTTTTTTTATTTTATGACTTTTTAATAATTTTTTTGAAAAATGTGCAATATCTCAAGAACGGTTCATGTTAGCGTTCTAAAATTTATGTCAATCGTTTTCTAATGAAAAATTACATAAGAAATGTCTATTTGCGTAACTTTATTAGCAGTTTTGATTTTTTGATGATTTTTTTCAAAATTTCACTCGAAAATTTATGGGGGTTCTGAACATTCGATTGCGTATAAAAACAATTGACTTCCAGTGTTTATAGATTGTGATTTTTGTACCAAATTTCGTTCGAATCGGTCCACTCGTTCGTCAGTTATCGTCTCCACAAACTCACTGACACACACACACACACAGACATCACATCAAAATTGTGTGATTCGTGACCAGGGATGCTTGAAACGTGCTCTCCCGTCGAAAACTCGAATTCGAATTTTCGACCCCGTCACAATACTTTCCTTATACATTCCATATATCTCAAGGTTCTCAAGGCGGGGGGGGGGGGGGTTAGTGAAGTGCGTAGGAGAGGAAATGATCCTCCCTTTTAACTTCAGGCGAAAAGGAAGTTCAGAAAAAGAAGTTCAGAAAAGGATAAAAAGAGAAACTAAGAGGTGCTTGGGGGAAGACACTGACCGAAGTCATGCCGATTCCCAAGACTTCAGAAGGGAAAGGACTGGGGTCCAAGTAGGCGTCCAGTAACTAAGAGGAAAATGGGGGAAACAGAGGTGCACCCCAAGGGGCGCAGGACCTTGAGCTTGAGATACCTATCTAAAATTTAAGATTTAATATTTAAGAATTTAGGGAAAGCTTGTGAAATACGCGATGTTTCCAAACATTACATATATAAGCAAAGTAAAAGAGAGAGAGCAATATATTCCCCGGACCTGGATTAAGATAGAGCCAATCAAAAGGTTTTTTTTCATTCTGCTCTCTGATTCGTCGTTCCATGGATTTTTTTTTTAATTTCACAGATATTTAGCCTAACACAATTCAATTGTTATACGACGCAGGGTGTATTTTTTCATGCGACATTTTATTGGGAGAAATTTTATTCGAGAGATTTTACGACTAAATATAATTAAAAATCAATATTTTATTAAGGCTACATAAACGTTGAGATATTATCTCGTATTGGACGAAAAATCGTGTCTCCGTATCATATATTTTATAATTTTACTTTTTGACTTCCTATAAGTTTTTTTAACATTAATAAACACAGAGGTATATTATAATTTTATTTAAAAAATGCATTTTAAATCCTTATTGTTAAAATCAGTTGTAATGAAATATGTACAAAAACGAACATATAATCGGAAGTATCATATTAATAATTATTAGTACAACATATAATTGTCATGACAGAGTTGTAACTTCATGTCCTAACAGACTTACATCCTCATTAAAACCATTAATTTTTCATTTAAATCCGTTAACAACTGCTTCATAGAATGCCATACCCTACGGTTACCAACATTAACTGCTTGAATTTGTTTCAACCAACCATCTTGAAAATCTGAAGGGCTCGGTAAACTTTTTAGAGCCATTTTTACTTTCCTTATATACATAATGTATAAGGAAATTATTGTGACGGGGTCGAAAATTCGAATTCAGGTTTTCGACGTGAGAGCACGTTTCAAGCATCCCTGATCACGAATCAAACATTTTTGAAGTGATGTCTGCGTGTGCGTGTGTGTGTGTGTGTGTGTGTGTGCGTCAGTGAGTCTGTGGAGACGATATCTCACGAACAAATAGAGTGATTCGAATTAAATTTGGCACACAATCCGAAATAACAATCCATGAATACTGGAAGCCTACTGTTTTTAAACGTAATCGAGTGTTCAACCCCCCCCCCCTAAATTTTCGAGTGAAATTTTGAAAAAATAGTCATAAAAATGAAAACCGTTAATAAAGTTACGCAAATAGACATTGCTTATGTAATTTTTCATTAGAAAACGATTAACATAAATTTTAGAACGATAACATGAACTGTTCTCGAGATATTGCACATTTTTCAAAAAAATTATCAAAAAGGCATGTAAAATAAAAGAAAAATATTTTCTATTGAGAAACATGTTCACTTTTCACATGTAATACCATGCGATAAATATGGTGACATTATTCTCGTGGATCTAGCTCGTTCCATTCATGAAAAAATATACTTTGAGTAATACTTTTGTATTTGAGCGCCAATAGTCATTTATCTGCTGTAAGAATAACTTATTTCTTCGTCCATAACGGTTTGCGAGATTTTGGCGACGAATTTGGTGGAATGTCGCCAACTTGGCGACTTTTTTAAATGTTACTAAATTCACGAAAACTCGTCAAATGGATAAAAATGACGCTAAATCAATGACGACTCACTGATGATGAAGACATGGAAAATGACGACTCATTGACGAAAAATCAATATCTTGGAAAAAATATAAATAACTACTATAAAAATAATCTATTTTTTTACTGTAAAAGTAGTAAATTCATTTTATTATATAAGGAAAGTCATGTGCTGCCCACATCAGATTTTTAAAATTATACCCGCTAAGAAAAAATCTGATATTGGCTACACATGACTTTCCTTATGTAATGCAATAAATTTACTCCTTTTACAGTTAAAAAATAATGTATACGATCCCCCTTCACTATGTTTTTAAAGTTAAACTATACATTAAGCCATTTTCTGGATGAAAACAAGTATTACTATTTCAAAGTACCCAAGCAACTTATATTTCACACAACTTTAAATTAACCATTATCAATTTTGAAAGCATACTCAATAAGCGATATTGTCTATATATTAAAATATTTTAATAATGAATTCATCAATTAGGCGTTATTTTCATAATTATAGCGGAAATCATATGACGGAAATCACATGAATATCATATGCCGGAAATCAGACTTTGCGAAACTTTACTTCTCATTTGGCGTCATTTTTATCAATTTGGCGAGATTTTTGTCACTTTTGCAACATTTAAAAATGTCGCCAATTTGAGGACGTCTCGCCAAATTTCTCCGCATGTGTTACGGACGCAGAAATGGGTTATTTTTAAATTATATGCTTATGTTCTTTCCATGATATTGAGCTTTCATCAATTAGTCGTCATTTCATTGATTTAGCGTCGGTTTCATCAAAATCTCGTCAAGTGTTATGGACGGAGAAATAAGTTAATATAAATCTGTTATATTTAAACGCAATCGAATATGCAGAATCCCGCTAAATTTTCGAGAGAAATTTTGAAAAAATCATAAATCAGAACTTTTAATAAAGTTATGCATATAGTTATTGTTTATGCAATTTTCCATCAGATAAAAATGATTGACATACATTTTAGAACACCAGCATGAACCGTTCTCAAGATATTTCACATTTTTCAAATAAATTTATAAAAAAATCACATAAAATATAAAAAAATATTGACTATTGGAAAATATGTTCACTTTTCATAAGTAATATCATGTGAAAAATTTGGTAACGTCATTCTCGTGGATCTAGCTCGTTTCATTCATGAGAAAAAAGTACTTTGAGCAATACTTTTGTATTTGGACTCCAGTAGTCATTTATCTGCTATAAGAATAACTTATTTCTCCGTTCATAACGCTTGGCAAGATTTTGGTGATGAATTTGGTTGAATGTCGCTTACTTGGCGACTTTTTAAAATGTTGGCAAATTAACGAAAATATCGTCAAATGGATAAAAATGATGCCAAATCAATGAAAATGGTCACTAATTGTCTAAAATTCAATATCTTGAAAATACTATAATAATCTAATATAAGAATAACCTATTATTTTCTCGCCAGTGTTTTTCGCAAAATTTTGATGAATTTTTCAGAATGTTTCTAACTTGTTGACTTGTTAATTGTTGCCAAATTGACGAAACTGTCACCCAATTGATTGAAATGCACCAGATTGATGAAACCGAAGCTAAATCAATGAAATGACGACTAATTGATGAAAGTTCAATATCTTGGAAAAAACATAAAAGTAGACTATAAGAATAACCCATTTCTCTATCCGTCCATCCGTAACGTTTGGCGAGAAATTTAGCATGACATCATCTACTTGACGGATATTTTAAATGTTGCCAAAGAGACAGAAATGTCGCCAAATTGATAGAAAGAAAAATTTAAATTTTTGAAATCTAAATTTCATCGCCAAATTAATGAAATTGGCGCCTAATTGATGAAATTTAACCATTTAAATCATTATTAAAATATTTTAATGTATGGACTATATCGCTTATTGAGGATGCTTTCAATATTGATAATTGTTAATTTAAAGTTGTGTGAAATATAAGTTGTTTGGGTACTTTGAAATAGTATCAGTTGTTGTCATCCGGGAAATCGTACAATTTAACGTTAAAAACACAGTACAGTGGATCTTATACATTATGTTTTGACTGTAAAAAGAATAAATTCATTGCATTATATAAGGGAAGTCATATGCTGCCTACATCAGATTTTTTAATGGTATTCATATTAGAAAATGTTTTCTTACTGAAATATCTCGTTTACAAAATCGATAGATGTACAAATATGTTTTTAACTGAATGGGCTTTTGGTAAACTATTACACCAGTCAAATACATCCTGATGTTACATTTTAATATGTTCTATTTCAGACCATTTGTGTGGCGAACGACTCATCAGAATGGACAGCAGTATTATGGAGCAACATTTTGTTTCAAGAGAGTGGCATTAGCAAAAAAATATGGGGATCTACATTTTTATACACACACACACACCCTCCCAGCGGAAAAGATTCAATTATAAAAAGTTACGTCTTTAGAATTGATTAGTACAATAAAACCGATACAAACCTCTTAATTGAAAACTTTGATGGGATATTCGGATGATAATTTTTGACATTTAAACATTACAGGCTTGCGGAAGGGCCATTTTACCGCCGATCAGTTTCTGTTAAATAGGAATCAACTGCAAACATCAATATTTTTGCTTCGACGCATCTTAACTTTTTACAATTATGAGATAGATCTCTTAAAGGACTGACATTTCTGAGCAGGTATAACTGACCAATCTTTTTGGCAATAAAACGACCTTTCCACAAGCCTGGGATGTTTAAAATTTTGAAAATCAGCATCTTAGAATCTCGGCGAGATTTTAAGTTAGACAGGAAGGGTTTATTTTATTGTGTAATGAGTTCAAGGTGCAACTTGTTTCTAATTAAATGTTTTTCGCCAAGGGGAATATACAAAAATGTAGATCCCTTTTTTTGTTAATATTACCAGCAAAATTATACGACATAATGCTGCTATATTTTCTGATGATTATTCCAATTATGGGATAGAATTAATTACGAAGTTTCTAATTATGAAATCTTGTCTAATTATAGGTCTACGAGCATACACCGAGAAGTTAAATCCTTGGATGTGAATTACCAAATACCTTGTATATACAGGATGTTGCTTCGAATTGGCGACAAACTCAGAGGGATGATATTAGACATCAAGAGGAACAAAAATTGTCATAGAACATGATATCGCAAACCACGTTTAATCGGTGAAAATCACAAAAATACTTATGAAGGGCGTGACGTCGAGTGGGACAAAAAGGCCAATAATAAGTAGAAAAACGATTTACTTGACAGCATGGTTTGAACACAGCCTGTGCTGTACAAAATAAAGTACAATAATAAGTACAAAAAGGTAAAATAAATAAGTACAAAAACCATTTAATTGGCAGAATGATTACAATAAAACCTGTGCAACACAGTTCAATGTCAGAAAGGATACGAAGAAAAATGATTACAGGAGTTGTTCGACGTTACGGCTCCGAAGGTCATTGCACAACCAGCAGCGACGGAGTAACTATTGTCAGACGCACTCAAAGATACCGGGTATGCTGGCGATGTCTGCCGCAGCGACGACGATACCTGCTATGAAATCCTCCAGTGTCTCCACAGGTGTCTGATACACGAGTGATTTAATCTGTCCCCAAAAGAAGAAGTCCAAGGGATTGAGGTCCGGGTAGCGTGGATGCCAAGCAACAGGTCCGGCTGGTTCAATCCACCTCCAGGGATATGTGGCCGTATATGGTTACATACCACAATGGAAAAATGTACTACTGGTGCACCATCATGCATGGACCACATGTTCTGCCGCACTGTAGCCGATACACCCTGAAGCAAATCCGAGAGGACGTACTGCAGGAAAACAAGGTACGTTGCGCAATTGAGGCTTTCAGGCAGAAGGTACGGTCGCAAAAGTTTATCTCCGAGGATTCCTGCCCAGATGTTAACATTGGACTTGTGTTGAACTTTCAAAGGAACGACGTCTATTTTTGCGATTTTCACCGATTAACGTGGTTTGCGATACTATGTTCTACGGCAATTTTCGTTCCTCTTGATGTCTAATATCACCCCTCTGAGTTTGTCGCCACTTCAAGGCAACACCCTGTATATACACCCAGCTGTTTTGAAGATTAAAATAATTCAGCTGTCCTTTGAGAAATATAATATTTCCTTGTTAAAAGATTTAACAAGAACTATTTTTTCTGATGCTACACTTTCAGCTCTAGAAATTGGATTAGATTGAATTACCAGACACATACAACATGTAGTTTAAATGTGTGCAACAGTTTGAAATGGATTCAGCTCTACTATAGGCATACATGCGATGAATGACTGTCCATCCGATTCACTTCCGCTTCTATGGGTTTTATTAAAGACCACATAGATCTATGGTTGTGAAGTGTCCCTTTTTTGTAGCTTATCTGTGTTTGCGATTTATATACTTTATTATTATTGACTAAAAGGTATACCCGTCATATGACGGAATTGAAAATTTGCAAAGTATTGCCTTTCATTTAGCTTTATTTTTTTATTAATTTGGCGACATTTTCGCCAATATTACAATATTTAAAAAAGTCGCCAAGTTTGCAACATCCCGCCAAATTTCTCGCCAAGTATTACGGACGGACGGAGAAATGCATTATTCATATAGCTGTTTGTTATGTTATTTCCAATATATTGAATTTTTATCAATTAGTCATTTTCATTGATTTTGCGTCAATTTTATCAAATTGACGACCTTTTCGTCGATTTATCAGCATTTAAAAAGACTCG
Organism: Amaurobius ferox; assembly: GCA_951213105.1. NCBI lineage: Eukaryota > Metazoa > Arthropoda > Arachnida > Araneae > Amaurobiidae > Amaurobius > Amaurobius ferox. The sequence continues at coordinate 30,082,442 of OX578139.1, forward strand.
CCAAATTGGTGATATGCCGCCAAAATTTTTCGATAGAATTTCGCCAAGCGTTATAGATGGAGAAATAGATTATTCCTATAGTAGATTCTTACATATTTTTTATTGAATTTTCATCAATTAGTCGTCATTTTTAACAATTTGGCAACATTTTTATTAATTTGGTGACATTTTTATTAATTCGGCGACATTTTCGCCCATTTGGAAACATATAAAAAATCTTGCAAAGTTAGCGACATTCCGCCAATTTCGACACCAAAATTTCCCCAAGCGTTGCCCAGAGATAGATAGATACAAAGACAGATAAATAAAGGTGTTTATATTATAAATCACAATCAAATTTGCAGTCGATGTTATTACTACATTTTTAAGCATATATTTCTCAGTATCTACTGTAGATATAGATTAGATGATGGCTGATATAGATTCAGAGTCGAATTTCAAAGTAGTTAGGGGTCACTAAAGGATTTCACTGCCGGTTCAAGAATTTTAATTTTGCATAAAACGTTTACTTTTCAAGACTTACTACAAATATAGCGTAGATAATAACTGATATGGATTAAGAATCAAATTTTGGAGTAGGTAGAGTGACTTACTAGGATTTATCTTTTCCGGTTCCTTCAAAAAATTTCTTTGAATGATATATTTTTTCAGAATTGATTATAAATAGAAATGAGTAATTACAGATGTAGATTCAGCATTAAATTTCGAAAGGGTCTATAAGACACACCAAAGATTTTCACTTACAGTTCTAGAGGTGTCAGTTCTGACTAAAAAAATTACATTTTTCTTGCAACAACTACTTCTCAGGATTGCCAACAGATGGAGATTAGATAATTACTGATATGGATTCAGCGCTTAATCTGGGTTCTACAGATGCCACTTCCGATTTTTCTGAAAGTTCGACTGTACAAAATAAGTCTAAAAACATAATTAATAATTTCATCTAAAATGAAGTTTACGTGCAATTTACCACCATATGAATGGTTCTTCCTATATTTCCTGTTATTATTATTTTTTCTCAAACAGCTGTTCCCTACAAGAAAACAACTGGCTTTAGAAAAAAAATATTAATTATTACTTTCCTTATATACATAATGTATAAGGAAAGTATTGTGACGGGGTCGAAAATTCGAAATCGAGTTTTGGACGGAAGAGCACGTTTCAAGCATCCCTGATCACGAATCAAACATTTGTGAAGTGATGTCTGTGTGTGTGTGTGTGCGTGTAAGTATGTGTGTGTGTGTGTGTGTGTCAGTGAGTCTGTGGAGACGATAACTGACGAACGAATGGACCGATTCGAACCAAATTTTGTACAAAAATCACAATCCATAAACACTGGAAGCCTATTGTTTTTATACGTAATCGAATGTTCAGAACCCTCCTAAATTTTCGAATAAAATTTTGAAAAAATCGTCAAAAAATTAAAACCACTAATAAAGTTACGCAAATAGACATTTCTTATGTAATTTTTCATTAGAAAACGATTGACATAAATTTTAGAACGCTAACATGAACCATTCTCGAGATATTGCACATTTTTCAAAAAAATTATGAAAAAGTCATATAAAATGAAAAAAAATATTTCCTATTGAGAAACATGTTCACTTTTCATATGTAATACCATGCGATAAATTGGGTGACATCATTCTCCTGGATCTAGCTCGTTCCATTCATGAAAAAAGATACTTTGAGTAATACTTTTTTGTTTGAACGCCAATAGTCATTTATCTGCTGTAATAATCACTTATTTCTCCGTCCATAACGCTTGGAGAGATTTTGGCGACGAATTTGGCGGAATGTCGCCAACTTGGCGTCTTTTAGAAATGTTGCCAAATGAACGAAAATCTCGCCAAATGGATAAAAATGACGCCAAATCAATGAAAATGACGTCTAATTGTCGAAAATTCCATATCTTGGAAAAAATATTTGTATCTACTATAAGAAAAACCTATTTTTTTACTGTAAAAGTAGTAAATTCATTACATTATATAAGGAAAGTCATGTGTTGCCCACACCAGAATTTTTTTGTAGTATAGTGAATTAAAAATAACTTTTAAAATCATAATTTTTTAAAATATTTATGGGAAAAAAGGCCCTGGGAATTTTCCCATAAAACGTCTATCTTAAACCCTTTTAGACAATTAATAAAATTTTAGTTGTCACTTCGTGATAAACGATCGAGCTCGTTTCTCATTTCTCCAGACTTAAGTAATAAATGATTTTAAGAAAGTTAAAGTATTCAAAACTACCACGATGGTCGGATTTATCCCAAATTAATCTTCAAAGGATTCATCTCCACTTGTTACTTGAACGGAGTGTCATAATTATCAGATGGAATGAAATTATTCCCCTTAATAAATATTTCCTGGACGTTTTGGAAGCTTGCCATGAGCAAATATATGTCAACTTTTGTACTTAAAGGTAAAAGGAAATTCTATCGAAATGTAAATGTGTAGTATTGAGATTAACACACAGCGCAGACTTTCAAATTTTAATGTCAGAGCCATTTGTAATATACCTGGATACGAATAAATAATTTTATCAGTGAAGTTAGTGTGCCGGTCAAAGTGTTTGTGAACAAATTTAAATACTGAAGGGAAGTTAGTACAATAATTGCAATTAATAAATGTAGCAAATATAGATAACCTTGCTGCCCCAACCGGAAATTGAACCCAGGATCTCAGAACTGGCCTGTCGATGCTCTACCGTTGAGCTACTGGGACGGAATTGCGGGCTCTTATTGTTGAAGTGGACTCTACATTCTCCACCCGCTAATGTCAGATCGGCAGGCAACTAACACTCTGACTGTCCACCTCCTGATATTTTTACCTCAGGTTAGCCTCCTGCTACTATTATTTTTCTCAGGTTAGTATCTTGCCTGGTCGTTATCCTCTCAATTTGAAATTGGCGCTTCATCTTCCAGAGCCCACTGAATACGTACTAGTCGTACTAGATTCGCTTTCAGACCTCCGACAGCCCTTTATTTCATTCTTTTTAACTTATATGAACTTATTATGTTCCCTCCATTTTTTTCTTAAAAAAAAAAAAAGCTATGTTAACTGTTCTTATTTTCTTGGATCTTTCTTTTTCTTTTAACCCTTTATATTCGTATTTTTTCTTATTTTTCTTCTCTAAATTTTATTCTAAATTTCTGTTTTTGTTTTCCTACGCCTAATTATTTTCCTTTTCATATATTTTCTTTTTATATATTTTCTAAATTTTACTTTTAAAATTTTATTATTTTCTTTCATTTTAATCTATTTTTCATTATGTTATTATACCTCACTCTAAATTTTATTTTTCATTGATCTTTTTATCTATATTCGCAATAACCATTTTCCCATTTTTGCAAAATGGACGTACTTGTCAAGTTCAAATATAATGTAAAACTGTCTGCTTAATCACAATATTTTTCATTAACTGTTATATTTTTAGACCTAAATAAAAGTTCGTTTGGCGGGATGGTAGACCTTGGGTGCCTCCTGAATGCAGGAGGTATCCTTTCCCGGCCGTGCAGCTAGCTACTCTAAACCCACTATGTGAGTCGCACGGTCTGGGGTCTTCAGACCTCCGACAGCTTTGCACTTATCTGCAGGGTTGATTTGTTCGGGCACCATTGTAAAGAAACTTGCTGCCCCTACAGGGAACCGAACCCTGGATCTCCGAACTGGCCAGCTGAGCTACTGGGATGAAATTGGAAGCTCTTATTGACAAAGTGGACGCTGCATAGACTTGTCGATTTTCCGTACGTTGGTCCAAGAGATGGCCCTCAATTTTTGGTATAATATTTTTTTTAAAAGAAATACAAATAAATTAATTCTTTTACACAATATTGAAGAACAAACACATTTTTGTTAATTAAGCACGTGTATCCATACTTTTAATTAAGAGTTGTGTATTTCACAGTACGGAATGCAATTATTCATGTATTGTTACCCACCTCACATACACATACCTGAAGGGACTAATAACGTCATGAACATAAAAATTGTACCGTGAGTATTTTTTCACTACAATGATTGAAACTATTAAGTTCCGTGATTATTAAGCTATAAACCCCCCCCCCCTTTGCATGATTATGCCAAATTTTATCTTATGCTACATTAGAAAATTATAAAATTTTGAATAAATTTCGTTAAGTTTTCTCTCGAATTTAAAAAAAAATTCTATCTAGTTCCAGATTATTGTTAATAAAGTAGAGTGCAATGTGCCGTGGGAAATCCATTAATGTGTGTGTCGGCTATTTTGTACACAAGACACTGACCAAAAGACAGACGGACATCACTAAAAAAAAACAAACGAAAAGGGATCAGCAGGGCCTAGAACATGTATGATATTGTTAAAATTTCGATATCGAAAATTTTTATGATGACAATGCTTTTTCCATACCGCGTATGAGAAAGTAATTAAGCAAAAGGTATAGGAAATGAAAAAAAAAATCTGATGTAAGCAGCACATGACTTTGGAAACTCAAATTCATTGTCTCTTTATTTCTTCAATAATTCATTAAATTGAGTTTAATTACACATAATCCGAAGTCATTTGGCGATTGGATGAATTTTCAAAGGTGGCGCAGCAAAAATGTGAAAGAACTAAAATATCTCGAGAACGGCTTCATCTAGTGTAATGAGCTTGATCTTATATTTCTCTTTGTCAAAAATTACTTATAAAACAAGCATTTAATGGATACATTTTAGCATACATATTTAAGATTTTGTTAATTTTAGTGCATTCTATATTACAAAAAAATGGCAGGTTCTACTTTTATGAATCGTACTAAAATCTAATGAGCACTAAGTGACTCACAAGTGACTTAAATACCAAATTTTATAAATTTTGGTCAATTAGATTTTTAGCTAAAGTGCACATACCCCCCCCCCCCACACACACACACACACTCACACATAGACAAACATCACGCTAAAATAGTATTCCGTGTTCTAGAGGTCTCAAAACGTGTAGTTCGGCCGAAAACTCGAGTTGCGATTTGCCACAATATTCCAATACTTTTCCTATACGTTATCATGCATTGCAGGGAAAGTAGAAAAAAACATCTTCAATTAGACATCATTCAGTTACGCTGATATACCACGTATAATAAGATATCTGATTAAGATTTTGTACTTTTACAATCAAGGAAACGAGCTATTATTTATTCATAAATTATCCTACTCATCTGCACTGCGCATCTCCAGTAAGACTGATGCATCTATGCCACAACTATTCTAGTTGTGTAATAAATACTTCTTACCAGAGAAGCTGTAGTGACAGTAATCTCCGGGCGCTAATTGAAAACTTGGATATCCTATAAATCAGCTTTGATATCCTTCAATGTGCGTATGTATAATTTCATGTTCGGATTTTAGCAGATTTTCTTGTAAATATAGTTAAGTAATTTTGAATAAAATTATCTGCCCCAGATGATGTATCTATGTTTCCAAATAATATAAGAACACTATTAATTTGATTAAAGCGACCGCCACGATATAAAAATAAATGAAAAAAGCGCGATGAAAAAGATCGAAGCTATCGTGCTTTTCAAGATACTCTCTTGGGAATTCGAACGGGGTTTTAGTATGTAAAAATAATATTTAACAACGAAACATAAAACAAAAGTTGATGCTATTTGCTGACTTCGAAAGCAAAATATTTCTTCTTTAAGATACAGAAAAAGGAGGCTAGATCAGGATGGTAAAAATCGTCTGCCAATGGAACATTTGAATCCTATAGGAATAGAGAGTGTTGCCAAAACGATAAAGAAAATTATATAGTAAGGAAAAGATAAGGAGAGCGAACAGAAGAATGGTGTAAAACATGTGCTAAAACTATCAATTATATCATTTTTTAATTAAATTCAACCAAAAATCGAGATTTGTAATTTTTATTCAAAACTCGATTTCATTGAACTCTAAAACTGATTAGTATAATTTGGAAAAAAATAAAATTAAAAAAAAATAACAAATGCCTTTAAAATTCTTGAAGAAATGAACACAGAATATGATGCACAGAAAACATGCAAAAATAAAGCGGTTTTATGACGGATGCAATACAAAATATAAATTTAAAAGATCTTTAAAAATTACGATCTTGACACACCGAAAAAAAATATATGCCATATTCTATTTTTGTAATCAGTCACGTGAACTCTTTAAAAATAATAGATGTAATTATTATTTTAAATTTTATTTAAAAAAATACTGAGCATATCTTGCTGATTTTTTTATATATATTTTATGGGATAATTTCAATACTTTCTAAAATTTGTCCCACAGATCGTCTCAAAAATATACTAAAATTTCATTTTGATAAAATCATTTTCACTGAAGTTATCGTGCGAACGGACAGACATATATACAGGCAGACAGAATGAACAAATCATAAACACTTTTCAATTATGTTGGAAAGTGTTAATAAAACGTAAATATTTCGATATTTAAAAATCTATATAAATAAAATTGAAAATCTGTCTGTTTGTCTATCTGTATGTTTGTGCCATCATCACGAGAGAATGACTGAACTGAAATTGATGAAATTTTGAGGGTATACTTGAAATATCTTCACTTAAAATTTTGTCCATATTTTGAGTTTCTAAGAACAGGGGTTGTCGAGATATTACTGAACAAGAAAGATCAATCATGCATAAAGCACTGATTATGAAACACTTTCCAACTGAAATGCCATTTTATTTAAACATCTCTAAAATGCTATACATTCAGCGGTAATATTTTAAAAATTATCACAATATTACAATAATTTATTATATTTGAAAATTTCATCTAAAACAAATGAACTTTATTCAAAAAACATCATAGAAATATAAATTGCCTGGATCTCTATTTAAAAGCAGTGAATATTTCACTCACAAAATTTTTTCCATTAATTTTATTTATCGGCGATATTTTTAAAATTATCACAATACTACAATAATTTATTTTATTTAAAAATTTAAAGCCATGGAAATAAAAGCACTTTCTAGCTATATGCTAAAAATTTCATCGAAAAAGCAATATAATCGTCTGCTTCTCATGTAAAATCAATGAATGTTTCATTCATTTCAGCTATATTGCAGTCTCCAGAGCTGAATAATTTTGAGTTAAAGAAATTCAGCATTTCTTATACAATTCATCTTACAGCTTAGTCTGTTTACATTCTCCATACGTGAAAATTAGGCTTAGTTGTAGAAATAATTAAAGTTAGATGATAAGTTAAACTCCAAAATATTATATTTGCGTTGGCTCAATATATAGATGCACAGAAAAAATAAAAAATAAAGCGGTTTTAGAAAGAATGCAACGCTAAATAAAAATTAAAAAACTTTAAAAATCACGAATTTGACACAAGATGGATGACATTGATCATTTTAACACAAATATATTGTAATTGCGTTGTTTCAGAATATAGATGCACAGGAATTAAGCAAAAATAAAGCGTTTTTGGACCAGATACAACACTAAACATAAATTAGAAAGAACTTTAGAAATCACGATTTCGACTCAATATGGATGCCATATTTTATTTTAAAGTGGGTCGCATGATCTCTTCATCTATATAAATAAAAATGAAAATCTGTCTGTCTGTCTGTCTGTCTGTCTGTCTGTCACACCATCACGGGAGAACAGCTGAACCGAATTTAATGAAATTTTGTGGGTAGCCCAGAAATAGCCCCACTTAAAATTATATCCGTGTTTTGAGTTTCTACGACCAGTGGTTCTCGAGATATTAGTAAAAAACGAAATTTTCGTTTGTCTCATCATCACGGAAAAACGGCTGAACCGAATTTAATGAAATTTAGAGAATAGCCTTGAAATATTCCCCCATAAATTTTGTCCAAGTTTCGAGTTTCTAAGACCTGGGGTTGTCGAGATATTAATGAAAAACGGAACTTTTTCCTAGGAGTTCTACTCCCTAACTCCGTGGTTTATCCAAACGGAAAGCTTGAAAATCGTTTGAAAGTGAATTAAAATTTAATCCCTGAGTTTGATGGGAGATTTTTTGCGTTAATTAGTCACTTTCTGAAAACATGAATTGTTTGAAACATGATTTAAAGGGGAAATCTATCTCCATGGTTCATGGTTTATTTAAAACAAGCTTTTACGGAACAATGAGAAGTATAGAGAAATCAAAATCGTTATTTAATTTCGCAGTTTATGTTATAAGACATGACATATTTAACATGTTATAAAATTCTATCTTATATCATGTTACTCAGAAACGCAATTAAATTAAATCTGTCTGTTAATTTTAATAATTATTTTTTCGATTTGAATAATAAATAAATGGATATAAAAATATATTTTAGAAAAGAACGATTTGATTTTTCTTATAGCATTTTTGACAGGATAATATCAATTACGGTCTTCAGGTTCAAAATTTATTTATATTTTCGGGGATTATTGATTCAAGGATTATTGATATTTTCAAGTTACTATGCAATTATTTTATTATGACAAAAATTGTTTAAACTCATATATTGTATGTTGTACGAATCTTCTACAAATACACGTGTATATCTTTTAATCTACGAGAATATAAGTAGTACAGGTATATTGACATATGTTTTGATATATATTGGCATATATTGGAATCAATTACGACCTTCTGGTATAAAGAGTACGGATATTATTGATGTTTTCAATTTATTACGTCATCTCTTTTATTTTGGCAAATATTTTTGAGGCGCATATTGTAATACGGGTAATCTTCTACTAACACATTGGCATATTTTCTGATCTGCGACAATATAATTAGTTCGGGGTTGCATATATTCATTCAATTCCTATTTTTTCTTCTGTAAATTTGCTTACAAAAGGGTGCAGGATGTTTTATTCTTCAGATCTGATCGTGAAGATAATTTTGCATAGTGAGAACATATATTCTTAAACTTCTCTTTAGGAGCAATAAATTTAATATTTTAACAGAATTTGCACATGATTGCGAACTTTAAGTTTCTTTAAATTATACACTCCTTACGAATAACGGGTGTGCTCTTAGTCGTTAATAAATTTTAACATTTTAGGAGGATATATCATGATGCTCGGCATCGCAATTAAATTAAATGTGTTTGTTAATGTTTTTATTATTTTTTTTCGATTTAAATAATAAATAAATGGATAAATGGATATAAAAGTATATCTTATGAATGGACGGTTTGCTTTTTCTTTTAATTATATTAATTGCTGACTGCGTACATCAATTTCATTTATTTTGGCAAAGAGTTTTCATGCTTATATCGTATTTAGCTACTAAACTCATATATTGTGTTTAGCCAATAAATTCATATAGCCGATTGTTGAAACAGAAAAAGAGTAGAGCGGGTACATCTTCTAATACAATTGTAGTGTTTTCATTTAGTATATTGAAACGGGATAAGAATGTTTCATTCAGATCTGCAAATTCAAAGCTACGAATTTGGAGGGATATCGCTAATTTGCCAACTTTTCTTAAACTTTGCCAAATTGACGGAAATGTCGCCAAATTGATATAAACGACACACAAACAGCTGCCATAAACCTTCGGGTTGGTCGTGTGGCTTGGGTCTTCTACATATCAATGAAATTTTTTTTTGTTTTGTTAGAAAAGAGTACTGAAATGATGTTTGGTTAGCATTTATCTGTCAGACCAACTTAGTAATACATCACTACTTAGTAATCCATCCTACTTAGTAATACATTTAGCGAATTTTTAAAATGTCACCAAATTGATAAAAATGTTTTCAAATCTATAAAAATATCTTGAAATTGATAAAATTGCGCTACATAAATGATATTAATTGTTTTTTGTTAGGGGATAGTATTGTGATGATATTTCGTCAATTTGTCGCAAAGTGGAACTGTCAGTTCTTCAGGCGATTTTTTAAAATGTCGCTAATTTGACGAAACTGTCGCCAAATGTTCCATAGAAATATAACTCTTTAGACGATATTTTTTCTACCAATTTATTTGAAGCAAATGATATCATGTCGCTTAGCAACGGATTTAAATCCAATGTGTTTATGCGGCAGACGATTTTTATTAAATCCTTTCCGATTTGAATAATGAAGATATGTATATAAAATAAATTTCATTGCCATTTCATTTTGGACTGGATAATATCAATTATACTCTTCAGGTTTAAACATTATTATTATTGATATTTTCCGGAATTATTGATTCAGGGATTATTGATATTTTTAAGTTATTACGCCATTGTTTTATTGCGGCAAAAATTGCTGACACACGCATATTGTACGTTGTACGAGTAATCTTCTAGGAATGCACGGGTATATCTTCTAACCTACGAGAATATAAGTAGTACAGGTATATTGGCATATATTTTGACATATATTGGCATATATATTGGAATCAAGTACAGTCTTCTGGTATGAAGATTAAGGGGATTAATTATATATTCAATTTATTACGTCGTCTGTTGTATTTTACCAAAAAACATTTGTGACTCATATTGCAAAACGGGTAATCTTCTACTAATAATCGGACATTATAAGTAGTACGTGTATATCTTCCCATATAATTTTAGCACTTTAATTTTGACATATATTGGAATAAATGACTGTCTTCAGATTTAAAGATTACGGGTTTATTGGTATTTTCAATTTATACATGTAATCTACTAATACAGGTTATATTTTCTAATATTCGCGTATATAATTAGTACGGGTCCCATACAATTTTAACGCTTTTATTTTGCATATATTGATTCAATTCCATATTTTTTTTTATATTTGCTTATTTATATTTGGGTCCAAGATGTTTTGTTCTTCAGATATGTCCATGAAGATAATTTTATATAGCGAGAACAGAAATTCATAAACTTCTTTTTAGGAGCATTATATTAAATACTAGCAGCATACCCGTTCTTCGTACGGAGTATATAATATAAAGAAACTTGAAATTCATAATCATGCCCAAATTCTTATAGTATACTAAATGACATGTTTAATCAAAATATTCTGTTAAAATATTTAATATAATGCTCCTAAAAAGAAGTTTAAGAATCTCTGTTCTCGCTATATAAAATTATCTTCATGGACATATCTGAAGAATAAAACATCTTGGACCCCTTATGTAAGCAAATATAAAAAAAAAATATGGAATTGAATCAATATATGCAAAATAAAAGCGTTAAAATTGTATGGAACCCGTACTAATTATATACGCGAATATTAGAAAATATAACCTGTATTAGTAGATTACATGTATAAATTGAAAATACCAATAAACCCGTAATCTTTAAATCTGAAGACAGTCATTTATTCCAATATATGTCGAAATTAAAGTGCTAAAATTATATGGGAAGATATACACGTACTACTTATAATGTCCGATTATTAGTAGAAGATTACCCGTTTTGCAATATGAGTCTCAAATGTTTTTTGGTAAAATACAACAGACGACGTAATAAATTGAATATATAATTAATCCCCGTAATCTTCATACCAGAAGACTGTACTTGATTCCAATATATATGCCAATATATGTCAAAATATATACCAATATACCTGTACTACATATATTCTCGTAGGTTAGAAGATATACCCGTGCATTCCTAGAAGATTACTCGTACAACGTACAATATGCGTGTGTCAGCAATTTTTGCCGCAATAAAACAATGGCGTAATAACTTAAAAATATCAGTAATCACTGAATCAATAATTCCGGAAAATATCAATAATAATAATGTTTAAACCTGAAGAGTATAATTGATATTATCCAGTCCAAAATGAAATGGCAATGAAATTTATTTTATATACATATCTTCATTATTCAAATCGGAAAGGATTTAATAAAAATCGTCTGCGGCATAAACACATTGGATTTAAATCCGTTGCTAAGCGACATGATATCATTTGCTTCAAATAAATTGGTAGAAAAAATATCGTCTAAATAGTTATATTTCTATGGAACATTTGGCGACAGTTTCGTCAAATTAGCGACATTTTAAAAAATCGCCAAATTTATCGCCAAGTGGGACTGTAGAACTGACAGTTCCACTTTGCGACAAATTGACGAAATATCATCACAATACTATCCCCTAACAAAAAACAATTAATATCATTTATGTAGCGCAATTTTATCAATTTCAAGATATTTTTATAGATTTGAAAACATTTTTATCAATTTGGTGACATTTTAAAAATTCGCTAAATGTATTACTAAGTAGGATGGTTGGTCTGACAGATAAATGCTAACCAAACATCATTTCAGTACTCTCTTCTAACAAAACAAAAAAAAATTTCATTGATATGTAGAAGACCCAAGCCACACGACCAACCCGAAGGTTAATGGCAGCTGTTTGTGTGTCGTTTATATCAATTTGGCGACATTTCCGTCAATTTGGCAAAGTTTAAGAAAAGTTGTCAAATTAGCGATATTCCTCCAAATTCGTAGCTTTGAATTTGCAGATCTGAATGAAACATTCTTATCCCGTTTCAATATACTAAATGAAAACACTACAATTGTATTAGAAGATATACCCGCTCTACTCTTTTTCTGTTCCAACAATCGGCTATATGAATTTATTGGCTAAACACAATATATGAGTTTAGTAGCTAAATACGATATAAGCTTGAAAACTCTTTGCCAAAATAAATGAAATTGATGTACGCAGTCAGCAATTAATATAATTAAAAGAAAAATCAAACCGTCCATTCATAAGATATACTTTTATATCCATTTATCCATTTATTTATTATTTAAATCGAAAAAAAATAATAAAAACATTAACAAACACATTTAATTTAATTGCGATGCCGAGCAACATGATATATCCTCCTAAAATGTTAAAATTTATTAACCACTAACAGAACACCCGTTATTCGTACGGAGTGTATAATTTAAAGAAACTTATAGTTCGCAATCATGTGCAAATTCTGTTAAAATATTAAATTTATTGCTCCTAAAGAGAAGTTTAAGAATATATGTTCTCACTATGCAAAATTATCTTCACGATCAGATCTGAAGAATAAAACATCCTGCCCCCTTTTGTAAGCAAATTTATAGAAGAAAAAATAGGAATTGAATGAATATATGCAACCCCGTACTAATTATATTGTCGCAGATCAGAAAATATGCCAATGTGTTAGTAGAAGATTACCCGTATTACAATATGCGTCTCAAAAATATTTGCCAAAATAAAAGAGATGACGTAATAAATTGAAAACATCAATAATATCCGTACTCTTTATACCAGAAGGTCGTAATTGATTCCAATATATGCCAATATATATCAAAACATATGTCAATATACCTGTACTACTTATATTCTCGTAGATTAAAAGATATACACGTGCATTTGTAGAAGATTCGTACAACATACAATATATGAGTTTAAACAATTTTTGTCATAATAAAATAATTGCATAATAACTTGAAAATATCAATAATCCTTGAATCAATAATCCCCGAAAATATAAATAATAATAATTTTTAAACCTGAAGACCGTAATTGATATTATCCAGTCAAAAATGCTATAAGAAAAATCAAATCGTTCTTTTCTAAAATATATTTTTATATCCATTTATTTATTATTTAAATCGAAAAAATAATTATTAAAATTAACAGACAGATTTAATTTAATTGCGTTTCTGAGTAACATGATATAAGATAGAATCTTATAACATGTTAAATATGTCATGTTTTATAACATAAACTGCGAAATTAAATAACGATTTTGATTTCTCTATACTTCTCATTGTTCCGTAAAAGCTTGTTTTAAATAAACCATGAACCATGGAGATAGATTTCCCCTTTAAATCATGTTTCAAACAATTCATGTTTTCAGAAAGTGACTAATTAACGCAAAAAATCTCCCATCAAACTCAGAGATTAAATTTTAATTCACTTTCAAACGATTTTCAAGCTTTTCGTTTGGATAAACCACGGAGTTAGGGAGTAGAACTCCTAAGAAAAAGTTCCGTTTTTCATTAATATCTCGACAACCCCAGGTCTTAGAAACTCGAAACTTGGACAAAATTTATGGGGGGATATTTCAAGGCTATTCACCAAATTTCATTAAATTCAGTTCAGCCGTTTTTCCGTGATGATGAGACAAACGAAAATTTCGTTTTTTACTAATATCTCGAGAACCACTGGTCGTAGAAACTCAAAACACAGATATAATTTTAAGTGGGACTATTTCTGGGCTACCCACAAAATTTCATCAAATTCGGTTCAGCCGTTCTCCCGTGATGGTGTGACAAACAGACAGACAGACAGACAGACAGACAGACAGACAGACAGACAGACAGATTTTCATTTTTATTTATATAGATTTTAACAGAATATTTTGATTAAACATGTCATTTAGTATACTATAAGAATTTGGGCATGATTATGAATTTCAAGTTTCTTTATATTATATACTCCGTACGAAGAACGGGTATGCTGCTAGTCTACATAAATAAAAATGAAAAGCTGTCTGTCTGTCTGTCTGTCTGTCTGTTTGTCCCGTCATCACGGGAGAACGGCTGAACCGAATTTGATGAAATTTTGTGGGTAGCTTAGAAATAGCCCCACTTAAAATTTAGTCTATAGTTGGAATTTCTACGACCTGTGGTTCTCGAGCTATTAGTAAAAAACCAAACTTTCGTTTGTCTCATCATCGGAGAGAACGGCTGAACCGAATTTAATGAAATTTTGTGGGTGGCCTTGAAATAGCCCTCCATAAATTTTGCCCAAGTTTCGAGTTTCTAAGACTAGGGGTTGTTGAGATATTAATGAAAAACGGAACTTTTTTTACAGGAGTTCTACTCTCCAACTCCGTGGTTTATCCAAACGGAAAGGATAAAAATCGTTTGTTTAAAACATTAAAGGGAATTAAAACTTTATTTTTGAGTTTGATGCAGGATTTTTGCATTAAATAGTCACTATCTGAAAGCATGAATTGTATGAAACATGAATTTAAATGGAAAAATCTACCTCCATGTTTTATATTTCACAAGCTTTTGCTCAACGATTAGAAGTATAAAGAAATTAAAATGGTTATTTAATTTCGCATTTTATGAGGAAGATTCTATCTTATATCATGTTGCTCGACAAAGGAATGGAATTAAATGTGTTTGTTAATGATTATTATTATTTTTTCGATTTAAATAATAAATAAATGGATATTAAAATATATCTTATTATCCATTGAAAAATCCAAAATAAAATCTTAATATCCATTGAAAATTATCCAAATATATTGAAATGAACGGTTTGATTTTTTTTTAATTATATTAATTGCGAACTGCATACATCACTTTCATGTATTTTAGCAAAGAGGTTTTAAGCTTATATATTGTGTTTAGCTATTAAACTTATATTCTGTTTACCCAATAAATTCATTTATCCAATTATTTAAACAGAAAAAGAGTAGAATGGGTATATCATCTAATAATATTTTAGTGTTTTCATTTAGTATATACAAACTGGATCACGATATTTTATTCAGATCTGCGAATTTAGAGCTACGAATTTGGCTGGATATCGCTAACTTGGTAACTTTTCTTAAACTTTACCAAATTAGTGGAAATGTCTCCAAATTGATAAAAGTGACGCAAATCAATGAAATTAAATTTGTTTTGTTAAAAGAAAGTACTGAAATGGTGTTTCGTTAGCATTTGTCTGTCAATCCAACCGCCCTACTTAGTAACCCATTTAGCGAATTTTTAAAATGTCACCAAATTGATAAAAATATTCATAAATCCATAAAAATATTTTGAAATTAATAAATTGCCCTAAATAAACGAGATTGTGTTTTTTTTAGGGGATAATATTTTGATGACGGTTCGTCAATTTATCGCCAAGTGGGACTGTCAGTTCTACAGTCCCACTTGGCGATAAATTTGGCGATTTTTTAAAATGTCGCCAAACCTTCATTGGAGATATTCATATATTTTGACCACCAATTTATTTGAAGCAAATCATAACATGTCGCTTAACAACGGATTTAAATTTAACGTGTTTATGAGGAAGAAGATTTTTATTAAATCTTTTCCGATTTTAATGATGAAGATATGTATATAAAATAAATTTCATTGCCATCGTATTTTTGACTGGATAATATCAATTACGATCTTCATGTTTAAACATTATTATTATTGATGTTTTCGGGGATTATTGATTCAGAGATTATTGATATTTTCAATTTCTTATGGCATTGTTTTATTGCGGCAAAAATTGTTGAAACTCATATATTGTACGTTGTACGAGTTATCTTCTACAAATGCACGGGTATATCTTCTAATGTAAGAGAATATATGTAGTACATGTATATTGGCATATATTGGAATCAAGCCTTCCGGTATGAAGATCACGGGGATTATTGATATTCTTAATTTATTAAGTAATCTGTTATATATTGGCAAACATTTTGTATAATAATACGGTTTTGTATAATAAAACTAAATATTATAATACGGGTAATATTTTACTATCACTAGGACATATCTTCTAATCTATGACATTATAAGTAGTACGGGTTTATCTTTCCATATAATTTTAGTACTTTCATTTGGGCACATATTGGAATTAATTACTGCCTACTGGTTTAAAGATTACGGATTTATTGATATTTTCAATGTATGCATGTAATGTCATAATACAGGTTATATCTTCTAATATTCGCGTATATAAGTAGTACGGGTCCTATACAATACGCTATTATTTTGCATATATTGATTCAAGTCCATACTTTTTATAAATTTGCTTGCAGAAAAGGCCAGGATATTTTATTCTTCAGATCTACCCTTGAAGATAATTTTGTATAGTGAGAACAGAGATCCTGAGGTTTCTTTTAAGGAGCATTGTATTAAATATTTTAACAGAATATTTAGATTAAACATGTCATTTAGTATACTATAGGAATTTGCACATGATTATGAATTAAGTTTATTTATATTATATACTCCGTACGAAGAACGGGTATGCTGCTAGTATAATATATAATTAGTATTTAATTTTTTTTTAAAATTACCGAATATATTTTGCGGAATTTTTTTTCACATTTTTATGGGATAATTTGAATATTTTCTAAAATTTTCGAAGCAATTTGTGAATTTTAAATTCGCTTAAAAAATGTTTGATGAATTAGGTCCCATAGTGTTCAATGTATTTCATTTTTTCAACCCGGGTTCAATCCAAAACTAATCAGGTGATATATTCCATTTATATTTCCGTAGGTCCCACAGACCGTCTGAACAACATACTAAAATTTCATTTTGATAAAGTCATTTTTACGGCAGTTATCGTGCTAACGGACTGACTGACAGACAGACGGAATGAACAAAGTCATAAACACTTTTCAACTATGTTGTAAAGTGTCAAAAAACGAAACATTCATAGGAGTTCTCCTCTCTAATTCCCTGGTTCCTCCAAACGAAAAAGGTTGGCAATCGTTAGTTTAAGATGTGAAAGTGAATTAAAACTCGTTCTCTGAGTTTGGTTGGAGTTTATTGCGCATATCATTTATTTTGAAAATCGCAGGTTTAAAATATTAATTTAAATGGAAACTCTATCATAATGGGTTGTTTTTTTCACAAGCTCTTACTCAACAATGAAAAGTATTAAGAAATCAAAATAGCTATTTATTTATCAGCATTTTATGAGGAATATTTTGTCTTATATTATGTTGCTCAGCAAAGCAATTAAATCAAATGTTTTAGTTAATTATTATTATTTTTTCAATTTGAATAATAATTAAGTGGCTATAAATTATATCTTGTAAATGAAATGTTTGATTTTTCTTTTAATTATATTAATTACGTTGACTGCGTGCTTTCATTTATTTTGGCAAAGAAGTCCCACTTGGCGATAAATTTGGCGATTTTTAAAATGTTGCTAAATTAGAGAAAATGCCGCCAAATTGATAAAATTACGCTAAATTTATAAAAAATGACTTCGAATCGATGAAAATTCAATATTTTTCATAATTAAGTACGATTTTCTAGATCATATCTGTCATTTTGTGAGAAGTAAAAATATTTTCTTCTAAATTTGATAACAAACTGGACCAGGATGCTTTATTTTTCAGATCTGCCTTTGAAGATAATTTTGTATATCGAGACCAGAAATTCTTATAAATGTTTTAGAAGAATTAAATTCAATATTTTAATAAACTATTTTGAATAACAAAGTCATTTAGAATACTATAGGAATTTACACATAATTGGGAATGTTAAATTTCCTTATACTATATTTTCCGTACGAAGAAAGGGTATACGGCTAGTATATAAATAAATGTGAAGGAATTATCTTACGAATCCTGTTTAAACATGGTGAAAAAGAACGTTCTTCTATCTTTCCGGTGTTGACGAGATGGACATTCTGTGACAATATTTTTTATCGCTGAGGAACCGATTCGTGCCACTATCGTTAAAAATCGTGCTTCAACGTAAAATAACTAAAAATCTAATTCGATTTTCTAGAAAAAATTCCACCAAGTCATGCTGTACGAGAGCTCAGCTAACCCAAAACCGGCTTCAAGTTTTTGTCCAAAGCGAATTTTCCAGTACAGATGACACAGATGGACAGACAATCATATTTTATTATCAAAGCCTGTTTACCAAAAACGCATGTTTAGTACATGCTTCTTTTTAAAAGATTTAAAGCTGTCCATGTACAGGTCAAATAAGGAAACATTTTGGTTGTCTGAACACAAACATATTTTTACTTGTTAATATTTAACTGTTAACGAAATATAAAGTTACATGACAGTTAATATTTAAGGTTAAATAAATTACAAAGGTAAATTTTAGCTGCCAGTTATTAAATAAGAAAATAGGCATTAAATTTAGAAAAACAAATAGTGCAATCTTGATACAGGAACAACCAATAATGCTGTAATTTCGATACAGGAACTAATAATGTTGTAATTTTGATACAGGAACCAGTATTGCTGTAATTTTGATACAGGGATCAGTAATGCTGTACTTTTGATATCGAAACTAGTTAGCTGTAATTTTGATACATGAACTAGTAATGCTGTAACTTTGATACAGTAACCAGTAATGATGTAATATTGACACCGAAAATAGTTAGCTGTAATTTTGATACAGGAACCAGTAATGGTGTAACTTTGATACAGGAACCAGTAATGTTTTAATTTAGATACAAGAACCAGTAATGCTGTAATGTTGATACCGAAACCAGTTAGCTGTAATTTTGATACAGGAACCAGCAATGCTGTAACTTTGATACAGGAACCAGTAATGTTTCAATTTAGATACAGGAACCTGTAATGTTGTAACGTTGATACCGAAACCAGTTAGCTATAATTTTGACACAGGAGCCATTAATGATGTAATTTTTATATAGAAACCAGTAATGCTTTAATTTTGAAACAGGAATCAGTAATGGTGTAATATTGATACCGAAACCAGTTACCTGCAATTTTGATACAGGAACCAGTAATACTGTAATTTTGATACAGGAACCAGTAATGCTGCAATTAAGATACCAGTTTAAAAGAACAATTACTTGATGAGAACATTTAGTTAACCATGTAACTCAGGTGATAAGATTTTTCGCGCACTGACGAGCTTGTGGAAAATTCATTTTGAAATATTTTCTTGGATAAGATCAAAGCGGGGCCCCCAAATTGGGTCGTGCTTTCAATAACTCGGTGGATTGGTTAGGTCCTGTGTCTTATTATGTAAGAAGATTTGCGTAGCAATTTACGTTCTGTTTGCTTTATTGTTAGTGAACAACGTTAAGTTTTATACTGATAGTATATTCCAGTTCTTTCACATATTGGCCAAAAATGTCCACCCCATCAGCTAATCAGACATTAACAGCTATGTTAGTCACACTCAGAATATGCTAAATGCATTCCGTAGTGCTTAAATGTCCTTCTAATCGCTTTAAATCCAATGCATTCCGATGATCTTATTACAGAGTGCGGTAGCTGTTGAAATGGATTTCCGTTATCTGAATAGGGGCTTGTTTCGTTAGATGGGCTAATCTTTCTGTTAAATTAAATAATGCCATGAAATGGATGACATTTCAATAAACCAAAGCCAACTAAAAGTGATTTGTTAGAGAAGTTTAAAGTACTAGTGAGGATATTTTAAATCGGAAATTACTGCATTTAAACTTACGTCAGGCAAATTTTTTGATGTTCATAAATACCGATGTTAATTGGTTTTTAAGTCACCCTAATACTATTGAGATTCTAGGCCGAAATAATACAAAGTCATTAAACAGCTAAAATAATTCGTTATTATATAATTATACGCTGTGTGAAAATTTTATTATTTGTAGTTTTATATAACGAAGCAAATACAATTGCTTCTAATTGAGCAAAATTATATTACCCTAAAACAGTTATATTAAAATCGTTCAGAAACTGGCGTATTAGATGCCAAGACTAATTGTGCAAAATTAAATTCTAGCTCCTCTCCGAAAAAAAAATTTTAGTAATAAACAAGAAAGATCAATCATGCATTGATTATGAAACACTTTCCAACTTCAATGCAATTTTATTTAAACATCTCTAAAATAAAATATATATATCCGTAATAATTTTAAAATTATCACAATACAACAGTAATTTATTATATTTGAAAACTTAAAACTTCATCGAAAAAAATGTATTTTATTAAAATGACGGCATTAAAATATAAATTGCCCGGTTTAAGCATCTCTAAAATGCAATACAATCCTCGGTAATATTTTTTATATTATCATAATACTACAATAATTTATTACATTTGAAAACATCATCGAAAACAAATGAACTTTATTCAAATGACGTCATCGAAATATAAATCGCCTGGCTCTCTCTATAAAAGCAGCATTTCATCCATAAACTTCTTAAAATTCCTTTCATTCATCACAGTACTATAATTATTTATTTTATTTAACAACTTAAAACCAAGGAGGTTCAAGTAATTTAACAAGCATAAAACTTCATCGAAAGAAGACATCTTCTTTGTGTAAAATCAATGAATGTTTCATTCATATCAGCTATGCTCCATGCTAAATAATGCATACTCTATGAGCTAAATAATTTTGCTTTAAAGAAATGCACCAATTCTTATACAACTCATTTTACATTTTTTGGTGTTTATATCCTCTATAAGTGAAAATTAGGCTTCCTTGTAGAAATAATCAAAGTTTAGTGATCATTTAAACTCAAATATATTGTAATTGTGTTGTTTCAGTATGTAGATGCAGAGAATTTAAGCAAAAATAAAGCAGTTTCAGGACGAATGCAGCACTAAATATGAGTTAAAAAGAACTTTAAAAATCACGATTTTGACACAAGATGGATGCCATATTTTATTTTGAAGTGGATCACGTGATATCTTCATATAATGTTCACGTGATCCCTTCAGATAAAAGGTGTAATTATTATTTTAACTTTTATTTAAAAAACTACTGAATATATTTTACTGAAATTTTTTTATATATTTTATGAGATAATTTGAATATTTCCCAAAACTTTCGAAGCAATTTGTGAATTTTAAATCCGCTTAAAAAATGTTTGAAAAATTAGACCTATAGGGTTCAATGTATTTCATTTTTTCAACTCGGGTTCAATCCAAAACTAATTGGATGACATTATTCATTTATATTTCCATAGGTTCTACAGACCGTCTGAACAACATACTGAAATTTCATTTTGTTAAAGTCCTTTTTACAGCAGTTATCGTGCTAACGGACAGATAGACAGACAGAATGAACAAAGTCATAAACACTTTTTAACTATGTTGTAAAGTGTTAAAAAGGAAGTATATTCTGGGGAAGATGGACCCCTAGATCCTCGTGAACTCTAAGCACTTCCTACTTTCCTATAGTCGAAAACGGTCCTGTATTCAATATATTACAGGAAAATTTATGTTCATATCAGATGGGCCAAATCGCAAGTTTACCTAGAGCGAAATGAACATGCTGAGTACTACGCAAAAATTGTCTCATCAGAAAGTGGACCAACTCCATGTTCCACTCCCTCTTTCCTGTTTATAAAAATTTTGTAACAATATTTTAATTCACAATTGGCTACAATCAATTTTAACATTTTGCAACATAGTTGAAAAGTGTTTATGACTTTGTTCATTCTGTTTGTTTGTCTGTCTGTCGGTTAGCACGATAACTGAAACATTGAACCCTATGGGACCAAATTTTTCAAACATTTTTTAAGCAAATTTGGAATTCACAAATTGCTTTGAAAGTTTTAGAAAATATTCAAATTATCCATAAAATATATGAAGAAAATTTCAGCAAAATATGTTCGGTATTTTTTAAATAAAAATTAAAATAATAATTACACCTATATTGTATGAAGAGTTCACGTGATCCACTTTAAAATAAAATATGGCAGCCATCTTGTGTCAAAATCGTTATTTTTAATTATAAGCTGTTATAATTTATGTTTAGTGTTGTATGCGTCCTAAAACCGCTTTATTTTTGCTTAATTTCTGTGCATCTGCATTTTGAAACAACGCAATTACAATATATTTGAGTTTAAATGATTATCAAATTTTGATTATTTCTACAACGAAGTCTTATTTTCACTTATGGAGAATGTAAACACATAAAAATGTAGGATGAGTTGCAAAAGAATTGCTGAATTTCTTTAACACAAAATTATTTAGCTCTGTGACTCGGAAATATAGATGATATGAATTCAACATTCATTGATTTTACATAGAGAACAGAATATTTAATAGCAGACTTTTTCGAATATTGTAAAGTTTTAACAATAGAGTTGAATTACGTTTACCTCCATGGTTTTAAGTATTACATAAAATAAATCAGTGTAATATTGTGATGAAAGAAAGGAATGGAATAATAGTGTATGAATGAAATATTTACAGCTTTTATATAGGGAGACAGGCGATATATATTTTAATGACTTAATTTGAAGTTCATGTTTTCGACGAAGTTTTAAATTTTCAAATGACGATTTCAGAGCACTGCCATTTTTGAAATTTCAAGCATGGAGTTAGAAAGTACTTTTACCTCGATGGTTTGAAGTTTTTAAGTAAAATAAATTAGTGTAGTATTGTGATAATTTTAAAAATATTACCGCTGAATGTATCGCATTTTAGAGATGTTTAAATAAAATTGCATTACAGTTGGAAAGTGTTTCATAATCAATGCTTTATGCATGATTGATCCCTTGTATACTTATGTTTCTTCCCGCAAGAATAAACATGCTAGAATAAAATATTTTCTTCCCATTGTTAGTTTAAATCTTCAAATTTTCTTTAAATATATTGCTTATATTTTATCCAGTCATGGTGTATTTTCAAAATATCTGTAAAGATTTAATACTAAATCTACTAAAAATTCTTTTTAGATTATTTAAACGGATATTTTAAAAGTTAAACTCAAATACACCTAAATTTAAGCTGCGGACGTCGCCTTCTTGGTCGATAGGCTTGGGGCGTCAAGTTACGAATCCGTAGGCTCGGAGTTAGATTCCAGCCTGAGAAATTTTTAGCAGCGTTTATTTTTCAGATTATTTAAACGAATATTTTGAAAAGTTAAACTCAAATAAACCTAAATCTGAGTTTCGAACGTCACCTTCTTGGTCAATAGACTTAGGGCGGCAAGTTGCGGATCTGTAGGCTCGGAGTTCGATTCCTGCCTGGGAAATTTTTAGCAGCATACTTTTTAGAATATTTAAACGGTTATTTTAAGAAACTAAACTCACATACACCTAAATCTAAGCTTCGAACGTCGGCTTCTTGGCCGAGAAGCTTGGGGCGTCAAGTCGAGAACTGTAGTCTCGGAGTTCGATTCCCGTCTGGGAAATCTTCAGCAGCGTTTTTTTTTTCAGATTATTTAAACGGTTATTTAAAAAAGTTAAATTCAAATGCACCTAAATATTGACTTCGGACATCAATTTCTCAGCCGAGAGGTTTGGGGCGTCAAGTTGCGAATTTGTAGGCAGGGAGTTCGATTCGCGTCTGGGAAATTTTTAGCAGCGTTTTTTTTTTCAGATTATTGAAACGGATATTTCAAAAGTTAAACTCAAATACGCCAAAATCGAAGCTTCAGGGGTCGCCCTCTGGGCTTAGAGGCTTGGGGCGTCGAGTTGTGGGGCTTTAGGCTGAGGGTTCAAATCCTACCTTGTTAAAAAGTAGTCGGTTCCGTCCGAGTGGCAGATGGGTGAGTTGGAAGAGGAATTGGGGTATTTGAGGTTTAGGGATTAGATCCTTCTTCTTAGTTCTTTAAACTTTCCTGTAATTCTCCTTTACTCTATAACTTTCTTACTAATTTATCTGCACGAGATGGAGGACGAGCGGTGGTTGAACTCCACCGTTGCTGGTGGGATTTTTCTTCGGGCCTGCTGACTTCAGTGCCGCTCTTTCACCCTTCCTCGTCCAAAATTCATGCAGGGCTTGTTTTGCACCATGTGACATCTGCTAACGAAGTCTCTAAATTTTATGCAATTTTGAAACCAGCGGATCTCTTTTTTACCTATTTCCGTGGGGAAAACAAGAAGGTGACGTGGTATCCTGTGACGTCACTTCCGGTATGTCATTTCCTGTAGTGTCCCTTCCAAGACGTCATTTCCGGTCAAGTAATATTAATAATGAAAGATATATAGAAAAAATGCGTGGTTGAGAAAAGCTCAAACATCTCAATGCAGGTTGATGGGCTCGAACCCTCAATTGGAAACAGACAACATGACCACTGAGCCATCCGGATCACATACACATGATTATAATTAATATATTTAAATTACCGAAACAACTTAACTCGCAATGCTTCTAACAAGGTGATGGACTCGAAACCACAGCCACTAAGATTGGAAAGAGACTACATGACCACTCAGCTATGCAGTTCGCAAGCAGACCATTCTAATTAATTTATTTAAATTTCACGAAAAAACCTATCAGAAAAAGGTACCTACACGACTCATTGAACTCGAACGCACAGCCTCTGAAACTGGATGAAGACAGCATGACCACGGAGCCAGCCAGTTGACATACTGATGGTCCTCAATAATCTATTTAAACTTAACGGAGAGACTGATCAGAAAAAGCACGTAAACCAAAACGACTAAACTCGCTATATTCAATGCGAGTACATTGACTCGAGCTCACAGCCTTTGTAACTGGAAACAGACAACATAACCAATGGGCCAACCAGTTCACGTATTAAAGATCAAAGTTAATATATTTATATTTAACAGAGGAACTGATCGGGAAAAGTGCATATACCAAAGTCACTCAATGGACTTGAATTCACAGTCTCTGAAATTAGAAATAGATAGCATGACCAGCCAGTTTACACACAGAAGACCCTCATTAATTTATTTAAACTTAAGGGAGAGATTGATCAGTAAAAGCACAAAAAACAAAACGACACTAGGCGCGAGCGGCTGGGCTCGAACAAACAGCCTCTAAAACTGAAAGCAGACTATATGACCACTAAGCTAGCCAGTTCATGTGCAGACGCACTTATTTAATCTATTTAAATGTAACGGATAAACTAATCAGAAAAGGCTCAGATACTAAAATTATTTCATGTACTCAAACGTACAGCCCGTAGAAACGGAGTAAACAAAATGACCACTAAGCCAACCAGTTCACAAATCAAATGTCCTAAGTAATCTATTCAAACTTAATGGCGAGACTGATCAGAAAAAGTATACGCGCTATGAGGTGATGGCAGAACTCGCTATTACCAAATCGACGCGTTCTCTGGTCATCACTTTAACCAGTAGAACGTTCGACTTACGAGTAAAACTGAAATTAAGAATTATTTAACTTGGTATAATAAAAAATTAAAAAAAAAAACAAGAAATCCTTTGATACTGTACTTTAACTTAGCATTATACAGAAAGAGGATAAAACCAGGTGTAATATATATTTCAATTAATTAATATAATTTATATCAGAAGATTGAAAATATTACACTCTTTTTTTTTCCTCTTATATATTCAACTCTAAATTGAAATGTAACATTTAAGGACATCTTTGCTGTTACTTTTTTTATGATTAGCATAATGCGCACGGGAATATGGAAATATATATATTTTCACCCGATATGCATCCAAATTAAAATACGCGAATCACTTTATTTAGGTATACGTAAAGTTGGAGATAGTGCTACTGGATATAGTAAGTAAACTGCGCACGCGCATTTGTCTAAATATTTAATTTTTCTCATTTGTGCTCAATTTAGTAGATAGAGGTAATTTTACTACAGGTATTCGAATATGAAGATCGATTGAGTTTCATTGCGTGGCTACACTTTGAGCAAAATGGAATTTAGATCAGTTTTGAAAACCGTACCTCAAAAACTTTTTTCACGAAATTTTGATTTCGAGTAATACCTAAAGTAGTCATTACAGTAAAAGTTTTCATAAAAACACAGTAATTTTCTCAGGGAATGCTTATACTAATGTTACAATCGTATATTTAGAAAATCAAATCTCTATCTATTAGACTCGCGAATTTAAATTTCTGAATTTTTAACTCCCCCCTACCAGGGGGGGATACTTAAGATGAAGACGTTTTTGTATTCGTAGTTCGCCGAGCAACATTCGTCGTCTGGGACCACAAGACTTTGTTCTCAATGAATTTTACGGTGTTTTTCGCGATATTTTAAAATCCTTAAAGCAGATGAAAACCTATCGACTCTATCAAAATTTCAATTTTTAGAAGGTCGAAGGTCTTCAAAATCGATCTTTTACCCGTTCAAACCAAAAACCGAGATTCTAACTTTATTTATGTAGCAGAAGATAACTTTTTCCCGGACCTCTCTTTTCACCCACCGTTTGGAAGTTTGTTTTTTTCACAAATATTTAAAAATCTTCCAAATTTTTCGAATTTTCGATAAGTGTAGTGTTCATCTCCTGTCGATAGCTACGTTTAAAAGATAGTAAACTGCTAGGTCAAATAGGATTTTCGAAGCAGCGCTTACATACATACGTGGACACATTTTAATATGTATAGATAGGAATTTGCAAATAATTGTGATTTTTTTGTTTCTTTATATTATATCTTCTGTACGAAGAACGAGCATACTACAAGTATTAAATATGTGCTAGTATATGATAATGTCATAAATGAAATTTGGATATTTTGATATATTTTTACGATTTGAACATCCCAGAATACGAATCAGTCATGTTTTAATGTTGTAGGTGTTACGGCGTATCCTCTGAAATCGTGGGTGTAATCTAAGGATACAAAATTGAGTTAAAAATTCTTGATAAATAACACGTTTATTTACAAGCACAGCGTACACATGAACAATATACAGCAAATAGCTCGATAACCATCTAACAGGGAGTCACAGGATTACTAAACTCAGCCAGGTACAGTAAAACAGCAACTAAATGCTCAGCTAGTTTTACAAAATAGCCGATACTATCCTCAAAACATTGAGGCATCGCACAATTCAATGTAGCTTGTGTCATGGTAAGTGTCCTTCAACTGAACGATGCCACCTGCTATATAATAATATATAATAATATTCAAAGTAAGGAGATTACAGAATACATGATTACCCACTCCTAAAAGATAATCTTATACAATAAGTAAACAGAGTAATTATAGTAGCATCAAATAACAGAAAAACAGTTACAGATAAAACAATTATAATAAATCATTACAACCTAACATTTAAAAAGATAAACATGGGCAATAAAAATGGTAATGATGACAATTAAAGCAGAAAAATAATTAGCTTTCAATATACGGAAACAATTCTCAATTTCAACTGAATTATACGTAAATAACCAGTCTTTGATAGCCATGAAAAGGGAGCAAAAGGTAACAATGCTTTTTAAAAGATTGAAACAAAATGTTGCAATATCTTGGAGTTAAAAAGAGATAAAATTTCTGAAACATAGTAAAATTGGCTCGAGGCGGTATAATAATACCTCGCTTTAGTCTTAAGTTACATTGACTACCACCCACATTCTTATTTCTAATGTAAAATATATGAAGAGTTTTGTAAACATAAAGATACTTAAATAGCATAATCATAGAAAATAGGAACATATGGTGCATGACGAAGTTTACATAAGACAATTCTAATAAATAATTTTGAAGTCAAATAACAGGCTTAAGAGTATTCTGATAAGTCCCACCAAAACAAATGATGCCATACTGAATCCAAGGATGAATTAAGGAGTAATAAAGAAACCTAACAACATCAGGAGGACAAAACTGCCGTAGAAAATAAATATTCCTGATATTTAACTTTAATCCTTTACTAAGACTAGTAAGATGAGGCTTCCAAGATAGCAAGTCTTCGATGGTAATACGAATATATTTAAAGCTACTCACCAGCTCAATAGCTTTACAATTGCAAGTACTAACTGGATAACAACAAGTATGGTATTTTAACACAAAGCTAAATAAATATTTTTTTGGCAAACAAAACAAATAAATTTAGATTTTTTAACATTGAGAACAATATTATTAGGGACTGAACCACTGTATAACAGTAGCCAGATCGTCTTCCATATTTCTCAAGACATCAGGATTTGGCAGGTGATCAGATAAAGCAATATTATCAGATAAAGTATTCAAAGTGTTAAAGTACTATTAAAATTAAGCAATCAGAGATCATTAAAAAAAGAAAAAATATCGAACCCAAGACCGACTCCTGGAAAACACCCTGCTAAACTAACATTATTTTACATATAGTAGAACCAAATTTAACGGATTACTCATGCCCATGAAGATCTGAACTATTCCAATACAATGCCCGGAATGCCCATCCTCTGTAATTCGTACAGCAATATATTATGATCAACACAATCAATAGCTTTCTTGATATCCCAAACCAGACCAGCATTTAAACCTTCATTTATCTCACCAAGAAATTTCGTTATGGCATCTTCAAAACATTTATTATCGTGAAATCCAAATTGGTAATAACTGAAAAAATTTACGGAGTTCAAATATATAATCAGTCTTTTCCATAGAAACTCTCCATAGTATACTCTCCGCAGAAACTTCGAAAGGGGCTAGTATTTTAAAGAATATTCGTTATTTCGAAAAGGTACTGAAACCTGCGAAAAGTCGCCAAATTGGGATAAATTGCCAAATTTGGCAACCTTTGAAAAGCCTCAAAAAGTCGCCAAATCAGCGCTAAATCGCCTATATTAGCACCCATCTTCTGAACCTCTACACATGGCAACCCTAAATTTACGCCATAGGAATGGCTATCTGTAAAGGTGTATTCTCATTTTGGTTCTCCAAAGCGCATCCAGTGAACGCATTTTACATATTTGTAGCATGTGTGTCTGCCCGTGGTCACGTCATTGATCAAGTAAACTGCTTGAAATTTTGTAAGCTTTATTCATTTGACGAACTGCAGATGCCTTTTGATTTTCAGTAAACAAGTCGAGAAAAGTCCTCCAAGTTTTTAAACTTTTTTTTCTTCGAAAATAGTATTTGTGCATTAAAACGTGGCAAAAATGACTGTTTGAAAGTTATTTTTTATTTAAAAGCGTTTGATATCATTTATAGGAAGCTAATGTGTGCCGTCAACTGAAAATTACACATTTTTAAAATTTAAATTTAAAATACACATATTTTTATATATTTTCTGAATTGGATCGAGGGCGCTGTAATTTATTTAATCCGATATGCAGTAAGAGAAATTCAGTGTTGATGTGCCACATAAATGCGAAACCAGTTGTTCAATCCGGTCCGCCAGGGAGGGTAGCTAACCGACTTTTTTTAGTAAGGTAAAAAACAAATATCGAGGGAGGAGCCCTTGATATATGTTTGTATTTGTATTGGTAGCCCTAGTACAAGTGTAATTCCTATAATTGAGGCTTGATTCAATAGTTATCACCCTCACAGCAAAGATCGTCACATGTGTAACAGTGACGTTGTAGTCACGTAACACCCGGATCACAATGTGACAACATATTTGTGACTTCTATGCGACGTTACGTATTAGTAATTTTGTAACTACATTGTGAATATATTCTGTGACGTTTTCACAATTTAATTAACACGTAAAAATGTGACGACATTACAATGGCAATTACAATGTGATGTCACAAACAGGTAAATATGCGACGTCATAAACGACCATGAAAATGACCAAAAGTGACTTCTCTGTGACCTCAATATGACATTGTCGAGACGTTCTGCGACGTCCTGTGAAGTCCCAAAGTCACAGTGTGACGTAAATCTTATGTCACTGTGAAGAAAAATGCTGCTAGGGCAGTTATACTCGTATGTTTGCACCCTATACAATGCTAGAACTATCTGTGTTTATTATCGGTATCAACTTATGTATATTGCTGAGTTTCAGTTTAGTGATACGGAACTTTATGAAGTTAAAGACTCAACGTAGGTGACAAAATATTAAACTATTGTTTTCCATTTTATTACACAGAGTTTTCCGTTAGATCACCGAAGTAAAGTAGCATCGGGCGCGGTTAGTACTTGGGTGGGTGACCACCTAGGAACACCGCGAGCTGTTGGCACATTTCGGACGCGGCAGCCCGGTGGTTTGCGCGCTGGATTTGCACGCTATCACAACTGCCGCCGTGTTCATGCGGAGTACGATCAAGTTAAACATGTGGGTCTGTAAGTCCTTCCGAGAGGTTGGTGGTAGGGGAAGGAGGGTACGGTTCCTGTGTATGCCTCCCCCTACTGGGTTCCGGTCTAAATTGGGTGGCACTTCCCGGCCGTCCAAGCAGTTACCTTATACCTTTCTGGTAGGTCGACGGCGTGGGTCTCAACAACAACAACACATAGTTTTCCATTCTATGGCTTTACTACTAATTAATTACATTTCAACTAATTGCTTGTATTAACATCAATCATTATATTATCGTTCCATATATTGTATTTCATACTGTATATATATATTTAATTACGATCCTATACTTATAAATTAGTTCTTTGAAATGTTAGGTTAAAAATATGATACCATTCAAATTTTAATGACAAATTCAATTTTTTATTGAAATCCACAGCATTCAAAATGCATATTTTTTCAAAAGTCATTATTTCCCAAATTAGCCTACCATGTAGCGATCAAAATAATAAACCTTCCTAATTTAAATTCAGAAACCAGGGAAAATGTGCTTCATTAATTCCTTTCTGCATATATTAAAATTACTCAACACATAACACAATTTTAGAAATATACAATTGTATAAAATATTCCGAAAAAAAAAATCGCTTCTACGAACTTTCTTTAAAAAAACTCATATAATTAAGATGAAAATCCCACAGACTACGACTCATTAAAAATTTAGATTCCGTGCAAATTTACGAGAATATAAAAAAATCCATTTCCGCTTGGAGGCCATTTGTATGTAAATTTATCGAAGATTAAAGCAAAACCCTCATTTGTAAGTAAATTAAGAGGAAATATTGAATACTTTACCGTGCATTCTGCTTTTCATAAGATGTTGAAATGTTTGACATTATTCTTGTAAAATGAATATTTTTATTAAACAATAAATTACACAGATACCCCCATAAGCTACGTTTCAAAATTATAAAAAGATGCCCAGTTAATAGTAATTATAATAAAACTAATAAGTAACTATAATAAATACTATAGTATTAAATTCCACTTGAAATCCTCCTATATATTATATATTTTTACGTCTATTATTGTCACTATCAGCATCAGGTTGATAAAACATTTTTTCAAAAACTTTTGTTTTACGGTGCTTTTTAAAAATAAATTTTCTAAATTCTTTAATAAAAATACAAATTGACAATTATTCCGTCAAGATAGTGAACTTAGTGTATTACAATCCTCTGTGCATATGCATATATTTTAATACATTCTATATGCATAAATATTTCTCGGCTGTCAATGTCCTATAATGATTTACTTCTATCATTGCACTTATTATTCCAATACCATTGTGTATATTATCCCAATATCATTGTGTTTATTATTCTAATATCATTGTTTTCATTATTCCAATGCCATAGTATTTATGATTTAAACATCATTGTATTTATTATTCCTATGCCGTTATGTTTATTAATTCTACATACATTTGTTTATTTTTTCCAATACCATTATGTGTATTATTCGAATATCATTGTGCTTATTATTCCAACTCTATTCTGTGTTTATTATTGCAATATACTCGTATGATTACTTGTTCAATGTACGAGTACTTATTTCAATATCGTTGTGTTTATTAATTCCATATGAATGTGTTTATTATTGGAATAAGGCTGCATTTAATTGTTTCAATATCAACGTGTTTATTATTCTAATATAGTCTTACTTAGTATTCTAATATCATCGTTCTTATTATTCCAATATAATCGTGATTATTTCGTCAATGTTATTGTATTTCCTATACTACTATCATTGGAATTATTATAGTTCAACATAGAACACTGCTACAGATACACTACGTTAAGTATGTTCCTTTCACTGCGTTAAGTATGTCCCTGCTGTATAGCTACATGTACAGTTATTAATTGACATTACTAAAAGTTCCGGTTAGCGTTATTTTAGTGATCAATTTTGAAAAATGTCGCTAACTCCAATATAATCGTGATTATTTCGTCAATGTTATTGTATTTCTTATACTACTATCATTGGAATTATTATAGTTCAACATAGAACACTGCTACAGATACACTACGTTAAGTATGTTCCTTTCACTGCGTTAAGTATGTCCCTGCTGTATAGCTACATGTACAGTTATTAATTGACATTACTAAAAGTTCCGGTTAGCGTTATTTTAGTGATCAATTTTGAAAAATGTCGCTAACTCGGCAAGTTTTGAAAACTTTGAAATTTGAAAAGATTGAATTCGAATATTTTGAGTTATTTGAATCCCCAAATTGAATCCAGTTGTCTGGCAGAACAGTTCCTCTCACGTCGCGCAGTTATCACCAAATATCAGTCTTGCCGAGTGGTTGTTACCCTTGACCGACCTGGTACTAGTCATCGGGTAACATCCGCAGTGGTTTGGAACTTCTGCCACTCTCTGGAGATCACACACTGAGGCACATTCAGAATTCGAGACACTTCGGTTTGATATCAACCGGATTCCAGCATTCCAATAATTCGTCCCTTCAAAAACAGGTCCAGTTGGCATATTTGTAACATCTTTCGTCCTTTTTGATTATTAATAACAGTCCCTACCACAGCAATTGCGAAATTCTGCCTCAACTGGTCATGCCGCTAGAGGCCGTTTTATACTAGTTTCGACGTGCGCATGTGCTTTGCTCATGTCGACGTAGACTGAACTGTTTTCATATGCAGAATGATTTACCTTCGTACCACGATTATCCACAACTGATTGTGAACCATTGTATCCCTAATAACTCCGAATTTTTCGCATTTTACAAATTATGCTTAACTTTTGGACATGAATGCAAGTTGCATTCATATTTATATCATATAATTCAAAATTTTTAGTGACATAACGCATATTAAAAATTAAAATGTCAGCCAACTACAAAAGTCCTTAAATTAGTAGCATATTACACTTTTAACTCAATCTACGAAAAATATACTCGCTTCTTCAGTGTCTCATGAAAGGTGTATAATAAATAAACATAAAAGTAAAATATCCAAAATTTTAAAAATATAAAATTGTTTTCAGAAAACCTCTTAAAAGCTTAAAAAAGGCTTTTAAAGTTCACGACTTTTGTAGCACTCTTCCTTAATTGCTTTTAACACGAAGAAAATGCTTTTACCTGTCGGACCTTTTTGCAACTTGATATGCGTATAAAATCCGTAAAGCTGTACAGGAGAGAAAAAAAAGCTGATGTGGGCAGCACATGACTTTGCCTGCAGACGCAAGATCATGTTTTCTTCATTTCTTTAATAATTCATTAAATTGAGTTTAATTGCACAAAATAACACTGAATTTGCACTTTTAATTCAATTTTTGTTTTAATTTGGCAATTGCACATTTTGTCAATGGCAGCATAACAAAAGTGCGATAAAACTTAAATATCTCGAGAACGGCTAGTTTTAGAATAATGGAGTTGGTCTTATTCTTTTCCTCGTCAAAAATTAAGTACAGAACAAGGATTTAATTTATACATTTGAGCATAAGTAGTCTTTTAGATTTTGGCGATTTTTGCGGCCATTTCTTAAAAAAGGCAGGTTCTTCTCTTTCGAATCATATCAAAATCTAGTCAGCACCAGGGTATCCCACGAGCGACTTATCTACCAAATTTTGTAAAATTTGGCCAATTAGATTTTTAGCTATAGTGAATACATGGAATTTTTCAGGGGCCATTTCGCAAAAAAGGCATGTTATTTTATCCTGATTCGTACCAAAAACTAATCAGAACCAGGGTCACACATATTCTCCATTGTGACCAACCAAATTTCATGAAATTTGGCCCATTAGTTATTGATTTTGATTTAGATTGAATACATACTTGCACAGGCAAACATACAAACATACGGACACACACACACACACACACACAGACGTCACGCTAAAAATAGTTTTAGTTTTTTCGTATTTTACAGGTCCCAAAACGTGTAGATCCGTCGAAAACTCTAGTTGCGATTTTCGGCACGATTCCAATACCTTCCCTGTGCATTACCATGTATTGCAGGGAAAGTGAAAAGGCAGACAAAAGTACCTAATTGGAAGGAAAAATTTCAGAAGAAACACTTTTACGTGTAAATACAAAAATAATAACATTTTTATCAGACTTTTATATCCAGAGGTTCTTTTAGAATTTAAATAAACTATTTGTTGCAGTATTTAAATATCTAGTAAAACATAGTGTTTTATATGTATAAAGCACGGTATGATACACAAGAAAATAAAGGAAATATTTTAGCAAAATCCTTAAAAACTTTACGTGTTCATTAGTCAATAAGTAAAATACACTTTTTGCAAAGGATAAAGAAAAATAGAGCAGCGTAAATAAGCACACATAATACAATATTTATTGTGTTATGTGTGTTTACTTACGTCGCTCTGGTTTTTCTTATCCTGTTCAATAGCAAACTTGCATTTAATAGAAATCAAATATGAGATTTTTTTCTAGATTTGAAGGATCTAATAGTAAAACTCGCATTCTCCTTTTTTTGGT
The DNA here is from genome assembly GCA_951213105.1 of Amaurobius ferox. Taxonomy (NCBI): domain Eukaryota; kingdom Metazoa; phylum Arthropoda; class Arachnida; order Araneae; family Amaurobiidae; genus Amaurobius; species Amaurobius ferox. The sequence goes on from OX578139.1 coordinate 30,117,415, forward strand.
CCGAATGAGTTAGTTGTTAACCTGTCGTTGTTTATATTTGCAGACATATGATTCAAATAGGGTTAAGATAAAAATATTACATTTTCTTATATTTATTTAGTAATCAATGTCTGGTTTATTTGCAAATTTCGCATTCTGCATTGTAAAATTATTTTCCATTTATCCAATACAAAACTTTGCAGCTGATGATCAGATTACATGATCATCGGTTGCAAACTTGATTTGGTATTACCTCTTCATTACGCAATATGGTCGAGTGTGGTTTAAAATTGCGATTCATTTTATTGTGAAAAAGAAATGGTATGGCAGGGTGCCATAGTTGAAGTCCTGCTTTTAGAATATAAATGGTGGTAAACATTAATGGTGCAATCTATGAGTTAAATGCTTTATTTCATGGATTGTGCTTACATTATATTTTGTTGATTATTGTGGCACAGTTAACTGAAAGTTGGGATTTTATCTCAATTATCATTAACATAATCTATAATATCTAACATGGCCGTAAATTGCTCGTATAGTGGTACTTATTTATTTTATTGTACAGCCGCGGAAAAAAAAAACGCCCCACCCTCTGTTAATCGAGCATCGTTCATCATGGAGAAAATTGAAAGATACCATTCGATTAGGAATAACATCCCCTACAAATTAATGTGAGTAAAATTTGCATAAGGGTCCGCCTTCATATCTAAACGCTTACAAACTTTGAAATTTTCAATGGCAACACCCAATTTTGACGTCACCTACAAGTTCTAGATCCCCAACTTAGTCCAAATTCAAATTTTCAAGACGTTTCTATCTTTATATCCAAAGTTATTCAATATTCCTGAATGGGCAATTTTCGGGGATCAGCTCCATATTGAAAACCGCAATTGGAAGGGCGATGTTTCTTTGATTGATCACAGCACTGTTGTAAATTATTGAACTATACTCTTGACATTCAGCATTATGGCTTACCTTACAGCCAAAGGATCGCAGATTCAATTCCTGCATGAGAGGGTGAGCACTTCCATGGCTGGGTGTGGTGTTGTCTTGTGTGTGTGTGTGTGTGTGTTACTAAGGGGCAGTGGGCCTGTAATGGGTAGGATTATATGAGCCTCAAATAGGGCACGATTATTAGGGTTAAAAGCCATACAGGGTACGTTGCTAAAAACTAATGGGTCAATAAAAGGAAGAAAAAATAAAGAAGAATGAAATGCTTATTTTCAAATGCTATTTTATAATGCTGTCTCAAAAATAATTTATGAGACTAACAAATATCTGCAGATCACGCGACAAAACAACTCCGTTGGAACTTGGTGACAAATTTAAAAGTAGCAATACGGTGTGCAACCTCCGTCATTCAATCACCGCTTAAAGTCTTGTTGGTGTTTAGTATCACATAATTTTATAATTTGTCACTGTTTTATATAAATATTTTGTATTATAAATTATCACATTTTGTGGGCAATTTCAACTCGCAGTAGTTCCGAAACTATTAATCGACAGTAATCTAAATAGATCCCATTTATAAGCCGCCCAGACGGTGAAGTGGATAGCGTCTTCGGCTGCTATCTGGTAGGCTCGAGTTCGAATCCCGAGTAAGGCATGGATGTTTATTGAGGCAAGTCAGTCTTCTGCCTTCTGTGTCCTCGTCTAATTATGAAGCTGCACCCCTCCGACCTTCGTCAGTGATGCTTGTTTGTAATAAACTTTGTTCTCTTGTACTGCGTTGTTGTTGAGACCCAGACCGTCCGACCTACCAGAAAGGTGAAAGGTAACTGCTTGGACGGCCGGGAAGTGCCACCCAATGTAGACCGTAACCCAGTGGAAACCTCTCGGAAGGACTTACGGACCCACATGTTTAACTTGATCGTACTCCGCATGAACACGGCGGCAGTTGTGGCCTCTTGTCTTGTGTGTCTTTCTTCGTTCCTTCCTGCATCACTAGCCATGTATCGGCTGTACCGAAACAGGAGGTCAGTAGAAACAACAACTGATCCCATTTATAACATTACAAGTTTTCATCCTTCAATACAGTAGCAGAATTACGTTGATTAGGTTGCATCTATACAACACTGTTTACACAAAGTTTTTATTAAAACTGGGTAAAAATAAATGCCCGTTTTCTCAAATAAAGATTGACTTACAATTAATATGACTTTTTCAAATTAGTCATTTTTTAAAATTAATATACGACCCCTAAAGTCATCGTGATGCTGAATATTTAAACATTTCGAAAGAACTAGTGGGAGGAAACATCTGGAATTTTATATAAACATATAAAAACTCTTTGTGAATCGATTTTTATCAAAACGTGTCCAGGTTTGTATTCATATTTTTTCGATTATTGGTTTCATAATTAATATTTCATACAAACAATTTATTCTACAAAAATAAAATCATGTAAATGTGTTTGGGTTGTTTAGTAGTAACGTCATACAAATAATCAGCGTGAGCAGATAATTATTACAGAAGATATGAATGGAAGTCTTGGAAACTAATTTAACATTTGGAACTCAAAACTTTACTTACAACTCAGAAACGCTTCACCCAAATGACTTGAAATTTGGTATCACAGGTTGAATATTGCTCTAGTTTCGAACTATGTTGTCAAACTTGGGTGTTGCCATTTAAAATTTCAAAGTTTATGCGCGTTTAGATATGAAGACGGCCCCTTATGCAAATTTTACGCACATTAATTTGTAGAGGATGTTATTCCTCATCGAATGGTATCATTCAATTTTCTCTACGTTGAACGATGTTTGATTAACAGAGGGTGGGGCGTTTTTTCCCACGGTTGTACATTGCTTTGTTGTGCCGCTATAAAACCCTCCAATTATTTATCTTTCGCGCGAGTTCTGTGAAAGAATTATTAATAATATAATGCTAAATGGATCATACCATTTTAACTGTAACAATAAAATATTTATTAACACCATAAAATACTTATTTAATTCATTACACCATCAATTATATTATTTCTGCAAAGGGAACATGTGAGACCATTTAAATTGCCTAAAATATGTTTAAATCCAGATATCATTTTGAGGAACACATATCTTGAAGTCTGTCTTGGACTTTGTTAGCAGCACGTACTTGATGTCGTCCTTATTACTAGCATTAACTCATAGCGTAATGCATCGCCCCGTAACTTCGTCGATCATATTGTACTGCTGACTCAAACTCTCCACTTTTGTCATTCTCGTAGTCATTTCTGTATTCGCCAAGTCATACCGTTCTAGTCATAATGTCGAATTCATATTCCTTAGTATCGTTGTTCTATTATAATGTCGCACCAGTATCTTGCACAAGTCTGCACAAGTGTCGTTCTTAGGTCACAGGTTGTGGCGTTTCTCCCTCGGGGGTGTTACTCCCCCTTTGCTTTCATTTGCAGCATTGAGAGTGACGCAACAAGCACCTTTTTCATTGGTTAATATTTTATCCAATGCAACTACTTCACATCCTCGTAAGAAATTTCCAGCCGTCCAAACAGTTCCCTTACACCTTTCTGGTAGGTCGGACGGTCTGGGTCTTAACAACAACAACCTGGTAAGGGCCCCCTCGGCCCCTTCTGTCTTGACGCCCCTGATTTATGGTTTTATCTGACCTTTGGGTTCATATGCTGCAAACCTTGGCGTCATTCAGACTGGAAGTATTGTTCGATGTTTCGGGCACAATAAATATGCACATAAAACTGTCTCACCAAAGTGTGAGATCTATTTCCGGTCTCACAATTATCAAATGCATATAAAGTTTATTTCAACAAGAATAGCTATTTCTATATGTATCCCTTATACATATTCATCTTAATGTTATATATATATATAAGCACACAATAATGCAGCACACAACTGTTTCAAGGAAACGGTGAATCCTCTTCCTTAGTGCAAGAGAACCAACAAACAAGTTCAAAAGAAGAATGAATTTAAGCCTGTTCCTCTTTTGGACTTCGGGTTTGTTGGTTCTCTTGCACTAAGGAAGGGAATCCATCGTATCCTCGAAATATGTATCCTGCATTATTGTGTTATCACTTTCCTTATGCAGGGTGTCCCAAAAGATTGAAACTCGCTTTAATTCTTTATCTGTTGGATATAAGTGAGCAACGTAAATTGCAAAAATATTGAAAGTAAGGTAGGAAATAAGACAACGTTAAAGAAATAGTCCTCCCATTAATTTTCTAAAAGTTACACTTTTTTAATTTTTATACAACCCCCTTAAACAAATTTGATCAGTCAGAAAATTTTTATTTTTAGTGCAAGAAGATCATTAAAAACCGCATATCTGTATCTTTAAAATCAACTGAATTATGATCAAGAAAAAAATCTGACATATGCAACTTTTTCGTACCATGTGAAAGGCTGTTTCATCAGTGAAAATAGGGATCATAAAAAATGGACGATGGAAATTGTTTACGTCAAAAATACGTTAATATGTGTCGGCATTTTTATCACAAATGCGTCTAAATAAAGCATTACACAGACAGAAATCATATAAAGCAGTAGAGTGGTACTCACTACGCGGTTGGGTATCCTATGTATTATCATCCAGTTTTATCTTTTGTGTGATATGTCACAAATTTGCATTTCTAATTTGATATAGGGTCTCCATTTACAATGTTCAATTTTCAATTAAATATAGCTCGCTCAATTTTAAAAATACAGATATGCGGGTTTTTTTAATGATCTTGTTGCATCAAAAATAAAAAATTTCTAATTGACAAAATTTGTCTAAGAGGGATCGTATAAAAATTAAAAAAGTGTAACTTTTGAAAATGAATGGGAGGACTATTTCAGTAACGTAGTCTTATTTCCTACCTTACTTTGAATATTTTTGCAATTTACATTGCCCACTTATCTACAACAAGTAAAGAATTGAAGCCCTTTTCAATCTTTTTGGGACACCCTGTATACATAGTATAATGTATAAGGAAAATATTGTGACGGGAACGAAAATTCGAATTTGAGATTTTGACGGTAGAGCATGTTTCAAGCATCCATGAACACGAATCAAACGTTTTAGAGATGATGTCAGTGTGTGTGTGTGTGACAGAGAGCTTATTCAGACGATATCTTACGAACGAATGAGGCGATTTGAAAGAAATTTGGTACAAAAATTACAATTCTTGAATACTAGTAGCCTGTTGTTTTAAAACGTAATCGAATGTTCAGAATCCCCTAAGTTTTTAAGTGAAATTTTGAAAAAATCATCGAAAAACAAAACCTGTAATAAATAAATTTACGTAAATAGCCATTTCTTATGTAATATTTCATTAGAAAACTATTGACATAAGTTTTAGAACGCTAGTATGAACCGTTCTCGAGATATTGCACATTTTTCTAATAAATGTATCAAAAATCACATAAATAAAATAATATTTACTATTGTGAAATATGTTCACTTTCATATGTAATATCATGCGATGAATTTGGTGGCATCATTCTCGTGAGTCTAGCTCGTTCCATTCCTGAGAAAATATACTTTGAATAAAACTTTTGTATTTGGACGATAATAGTCATTTATCTGATATAAGAATGACGTATTTCTCCATCCATAACGCTTGGCGAAATTTTGGCGACTAATTTAGGGGAATGCCACCAACTTGGCGACTTTTTTAAATGTTGCCAAACTGATAAAAGTGAAGCTAAATCAATGAAAATGACGATTAATTGATGAAACTTCAATATCATGGAAAGAACATAAGAGTAGACTACAATAACCCACCTCTTCGTCCGCCCTTAACGCTTGACGAGACATTTGGTTTGACATCGCCAACTTGCCGATTATTTTAAATGTTGCCATATGAGAAATAATGTTTCGCCTATTCTGATTTCCGTCATAGGATAGGCGTACCTTCTACTATGTAAAAAATGCTCTTCTTTCCATTTGTCTGTAACATTTAGGGCTGCATTTGGAAAACTTGGCGAATAATATAACAAAGTATCGCCGACATGATAATATTTCGCCGCAGATGGACAAAAATATCGTCAAAATTGCAGAAATGAAGCTAAATAAATGAAAATGAAGCCTAATTGAGGCAAATAGTCATTTCTTATGTAATTTTTCATTAAAAAACGATTAACGCAAATATTTAGAACGCTGGCATAAACCGTTTTTGAGATTTTACACATTTTTCAAATAAATTTATCAAAAAATCGCATAAAATAAAAAAATATTAACGATTCTAAAATACGTTCACTTTTCATATGTAATATCATGCAATAAATTTGGTGATATCATTATCGTGGATATAGCTCGTTCCATTCATGCTCGTTCCATTCTCGTTCCATCACATGATCCTCTTCAAAATGCTATATGGCATCCATCTTGTCTCAAAATCGTGATTTTTTAAGTTCTTTTTAATTCATATTGATTGCTGTATCCGTCCTAAAATCACTTTATTTTTGCTTAAATTCTGTGCATCTACATACTGAAACAACGCAATTACAATATATTTGAGTTTAAATGCTCATCCAAATTTGATTATTTCTACAACGAAGCCTATTTTTCACTTGTGTAAAATGTAAATAGCAAAATATGTAGAACGAGTTGTATTAGAATTGATGTATTGAATGAAATGAATAGGAATATGTTATGAATGAAGTGTTGTTTTTACAGAGAGATCCAGGCGTGTTATTTTTTCTATGACTTCATTTCAATGAATTTCAGTTGTTTTCGATGAAGTTTTCAAATATAATAAATTATCGTAATATTATGATAGTTTTAAAAAATATTACCGAGGAATGTATCGCATTTTAGAGATGTTTAAAGCAGGTAATTTATATTTCAATGCGTTCATTTGAATGAAGTTCATTTTTTTTCAATGAAGGTTTAAGTTTTCAAATATAATAAATTAATGTAGTATTGTGATAAGTTTTAAAATATTACCGAGGAATGTATTTCATTTTAGACTTGTTTAAATAAAATTGCATTGAAGTTAGAAAGCGTTTCATAATCAATGCTTTAAGCATGATTGATCTTTCTTGTTCTTTATTGCTGTGGTACCCCGAGTTTGTGTTTATCTGTAGAACCGATAAAAAAGGTTATATGTGAAAAAATACCCTAAAGCGGAAACCCTATTTTAACTAGTACTAGAAATATACCCGTTCTTCGTACTAAATATATAATATAAAGAAACTTAAAATTCACAATTATGTGGTACAGTATTCTAAATGACATTGTTAGTCAAAGCATTCTATTAAAATGTTTAATATAATTCTCCTAAAAATAAGTATAAGATTTTATGTTGTCACTACATAAAATTGTTTTCACTTGCAGATCTTGGTCTTATTTGTAAACAGATTTATAAAAGATATAAAATTGTATCAATATATGTCAAAATTAAAAAGCTAAAATGATATCAGAAAATATACCCGTACTACCTTTATTCTTTCAACAATTGGCGAAACACAATATATGAGTTAATTGAATAAACACAGTATGTGAGTTAATTGGCTAAACACAGTATGTAAGTAAATTGCCTAAACACAATGAGTTAATTAGCTAAACACTGTATGAATTCGAAAAAGCAATAATTCCCGTAATCTAACCCGATAGTTGTAATTAATATAATACAGTCAGAAATGCAATTCCGATAAAATTCATTTTTACTTGCATTTCTTTATCATTTAAATTGGAAAATATTTATTAAAAGTCATCTGCTCTATAAACACATTGGATTTAATTCCGTTGCTAAGAAACATGATATAGTTTTCTTTCAAATAAATTTGCGGAAAAATATCGCCGCATAATGCTATCTCTGTAGAAAGTTCGTTTTATTTAATATCTGACAACGCTCTGGTCCTAGAAACTCGAAACATGAATTAGATTTTAAGTGATGCTATTTCATAGCAACTCACAAAATTTTATGAAATTCAGTGTAGATGTTCTGTCGTGATGTTGATACAAACAGTCACATACACAGAGATTTTTCCGTTTTATTCATATAGCTATAAAAATCAAGGGAGGGGAGGAAGAAAATAAATATATCATTCACTAAACTTTACATCTTCACTCAATAAAAACTTCATAAAATTCCGTATCAGAAATATCAGAACTTCGAGTCCTCATATAACAAAAATACATGCACAAACGAAACAATTCAGGCAAACAAACAAACATAAAACCAAATATCATTGTGAAAGGAATATTTTTACTCCACCACAAAAATCTCACAACTTTGATATGTCTACTCATCTACTTTAGAACAGTTAAATTGTGTAGTTACATTACACATTTAGTTTCATTACATAGTTACATTACACAGTTAGTTACATTACACATTTATTTTCCACATTCCGTAGTTACATTACACAGTTAGTTACATTACACATTTAGTTATATTACACATTTAGTTTCATTAGCAATATCACTTGACGGAGTAGACATTTTGGAATATGTCTCTCCTGGTATATATGCCGGCACTACATATATATGCCGGACTGCCGCCCATTTGAGCAAAAATGTTTTAGAATCTTTTTTCGTTTTTCTACAAAGAAAACATCTCATACATCTATTTTTAATAACATGCAATTAAAATAATCATACATCTATTTCTAATAACATGCAATTAAATAATCATATATCTATTTCTAATAACATGCAATTAAATAATCATACATCAATTTCTAATATCATGAAATTAAAATAAAAGGTACTTGGAGGTAAATTATTTGGGTATATAATTCTCTGCCTTGTAAACCCTGACGCTTCACCACTGGTTGCTCTTTGATTTTAATTTGTATGACTGGAATTAACCCATAATTTATTATTGAAAAAAAATTGTTACCTATAAGTAAAATACGAATGTGTTAAATAAATTAATCACAACGTTAAATAACGTCCAAATAAATTAAAACAAGCATCTTCGAAACTCATTAACTCCCTAAAACAAAACTGTAGCGGCTGAATGACATTGTTTTCAAAAAACCCAAAACTAAAGTGATTAACGACAACTTTCCTAAAATCTTCTCCAACAAAGGGAGTACGTAAATGGGCCAAGGGAAGCCAGAGGAAACCAGATTCATTCCCACCTAGAAAGAACACCTCGGTATTCCTGTTGCCCCTTGGGAATAAACCATAATGCAAACATTTATTTAAGTAATCTACACAGAAAGCACAGTGACAAATAAATATAGCACACATGAATACAGTCTTGGAGCCTTTCTTATTTTCACCATATCATTAAGAACTTTTACTTCGTTATGGGTGATCGGAGGAACGGAAAAATGCCCGGGAAACTCCGCAAATCCAGCAAAGACCGGGTCCACCCGAAAAAAGGAAGTTAAGAGCCGCTTAATTCTATCTGGATATCTCAAATTGGGTTCGTTAGTAAACTAAACCAGAATTTTCTTGTGCTTTTGATGCCGATTAGTTACTGTTTTAAATGAAGAATTGAATTTCTGATTGAATTTCTGTGCACAAAAATTACACCAACCGTTAACCTTGGCGTCATTTATCATTATTATATACTTGGTTCTATGTAGCCGGTATATGGACCTAAGGTCATTAGCAAGGGAAATATTATTCCCAGCCCGAGAAGCAGATCGACGTCTTCTGGACAAGGAGGTCAAAAAGTTTCAATAGATTGCTAATTCCTGGCTCTACCAAGAGAAACCCCATTGAACATATTTAACCTTTTTACAGGTAGTTTTGAAAGGACTCTCTTTAATATATTATTAAACTAATAAGAAAAATTATTCAAATAATTTTGAATATTAACGAGTCTAAGCTTAGTGTTAAAGTCATTGAAGTAATGTTGAACCTCATAGAAAATTTTTCCAACGCCAAATTGAGAATTTAGTAGAAAGTTACTATTTATCTTAAAATTACTTCCGCATCTAATCATAAAAGTAACGTACCGGTGATCGCAAAACTGACCAATTTTTAATTAAATTAATTAAATTAGAATTAACCCAAACCAGATCCGGACAACCCATTCCGGAATGGAAAACAAAGGTTGAACTGGAGTTGACATCGCTACAAACAATATACATAATTATAAGCAATAACATGTTTTCCAAGCAAAAATCTATCCCCTCCTCCCGCTGTAATCCTCTATTATCCTGACATCATATACTTAAAGTTATAATGCCCTTGCACAAGGGTATTGCCAACTGAAAAATCAAAATTATTAAACTCATTGGACAATAAATCAATATTATCATGCGAAGGAGATACGTACTTGCGAAAATCAGAGCAAATCCTCTATCAAGGGCAATTTAAATGAAAAGGGCAGAAAGAGTTTTAAATTTAAGCCAACATTTCAACTTTTGATTACAATTAATAAGAACAGCTTTTGAAGAAACAGAAGTAAACACAGGAATGCCAAAGGGAAAGTTATGAACCTTGCTGTCTGGGGAAGGACAAATGAAATTGAAAAACTGATTAACTGCCGTGGCCATAGCAAACATAAAAGCAACAGGGAAGCAGTTGATATTGATTTAAAGTACCTTAAGTTCCATCATCTATAATTCGTCGAAGCTGTTCGACTTGTCGTTGGTAAGATACCCAATTACTATCAAAGCGAGTGCTGTAACTTATATTTTGTAGCAGTGTTCCTGTTGCATAGATATCAGTTGATGCATTTTAACTGGTTTTTGCAAGGAGCTTCATGAATCTCCCCACAACAAGTACAACACTTTTTGTTTGTACCCAACCTTGAAGTCTGACCATACGGGCCACATGTTTTGCACCGTCTAACACTTAGGAACTCTCTCATGGTAGTTCGATCCCAATATATGTACAAGTAGCCATGAGAAACAATAGCATTAGAGGCAGCCGGATCCAACGTGATAACCCACTGTACACCAGCTCTGCCCTTGACTGAAATATTGATAGAAAAGTTTTCCTTGGTTAGTTCGTTATTACGGCTTAACAAAGTTTCTTAAATTCGAATTCATGTTAATAACAATTATCCCAGGGTTTTTCCATCTGAGACGATAGATTTCAAATTTATCTTTAAGTTGTTTGTCATTAGCTTTGAATTCATCTAGCAATTTGTCTAGATCTCCACCGCAGCAAGATTCAATAGCCAATTCACCTCTAGCTATAGGGAGGACATCGTCGTCTTTTAGAGCTTTGGCTCGAAGGTAACCAGAGGAGCAAGCATCATCCCTATGTCCCTATATTCATGGAAGCTTCCATCCACCTTAGGCTTAAAAATTAAAATATTAGTAGAAAGCCTAGACCCAGAGATAGACCTTCCTCTATAGGCGACACTAACACAATCCACAATTCCTACCGTAGTAGTACTAACAGTATTTTACGTATTTATAACAGTATTTTAAGTAACAGTATTTTAAGTGCATAAGTTATGAATAACACACCCAGACCAGGGGTTTAAAACTCGATGGTTTAAAACATCTGTTTCTCCAGCCGCGTAACTTGTGACTTGAAATCCTTAGCATAACTTATAACATCCTGGATATTTTCTTGTTTTGTTATTATTTTAAAATTAACCACACGCTATTATTGAGAAGCAATTGAATTGAAGTTGATTTCAATTAAAAAAGCGATCTGTGACTATTTAGACATAAATTAATACTACAGCCTTCCATGTACATTATTTTATGAATGTATTAGGAAAAACTGAAGTCGTAGAATCTAGAATTGCTCTTCTGAAAAATTTCTGCCGCAGTTCTTTATTGTTCTTAGTTTGAAACGAATTTGTTTGTATTCCGTGATGCTTAAGAAGATGAAAGAATTTATGTAAATTGCTTACATAGCATCAAAGAATGGCTTAACTCTTGTTACAAGAAAGCATTTTCTGGCAATACATGTGTAATCGACATTATAAGCCGTTGCTTTCAAAATACTTTCAAAAACTTTTAAGCTAGGATATATATAAAAATCTTCTCTGGATGTTTATAATAAATGTTGTGCATTAAGTTAGAAGTCATGTCCTTCAGTTATAATTTACTCAGAATAATGATTCTAGAATACTAACCATCATCAATAGATCGGTATACAGCTTATAACCACACACCAACATCAAATATATGTTACACTTATAGTTAGAAACCTGCTTCTATAGTCTTAGCTCAACTGTCTATAATTTAGAATCCACCTGTGTGGTACATTACTAATATTATTGATCACCATAAAATTTGCAAATTTGAGACATATAGCTAGTTGTCTTTCTGCTAGTGTAGGCAACTAGTTATGAGCCAAGCCACCGATCCTGATTAATGCACTGGGGGTGTTATTCTAAGCCATTTATCATATATTTCAGTCCGGTTATGACTATAATAGTTGCTTACCTTTTATTAGATTCAGCACAAAAACATCTAACTCGTTGTATAATAGTCTTAACATACTAACATAAAACCGTTTACCAAATGATAACATGCAGCAAATTTACGTTATTTTATGTTTTTTATATTTAAAAAAAATATTTTGATATTACCCCAAAAATATATTTTCTTAATAATTGGTGAATTTGAATAGAATTTGGTGTCTTTATTGTGATTGGCTGATAAAGCATCTTCACCAATCCCATGATATTCACATTTTCTGCAGTTGTTTCCGTTGGCAACATTAGCATAAGGCGGTTGGCGAAATTGGCAAAACTGAAGAGATACTGATTTATTAAGGACATAAAACCAAGAGAAAAGACTATAATTTTGCAATTTGTGCTTAAAAGGTGGAATTTGCTCTATAGTTTTCAAAGAATTTTAAATTTTAAATATAAATTCACATTGTATTGTTATAACTTTGTGTTTTTGAAATTCATGCAACACAATAGTCATTTTAGATATTTTAATAAAATTAAAAGGTTACAATTTGGAATATGTTTTTATTTGCCTTTTATAACAGGTGCTTCCTTTGTCAATGATAAGGTTTTGATGATGCACTGCAAACTAAAATGCCATGTGAGGAATGCCTATGCCATTATGTTAATGTTAAATTGTTAATGGTTAATGTTACAGGTTAATGTTATAGGTGTTTGGAAATGCTATTGGTAATGTTACTGGTTAGTACTCATTGTTGAGATTCCCAAGCTACTAAAAGATAAATGGGTGAATAGGTAAAAGCATTAAATGTCAAACATAATATAATAAAATGAAATAAGTCTTTATCTTAATTTATTTAGCAAAAATATAATATATAAAATATTTTCCTACGTATAATTAGTTTATTCGGGTTAAACAGTTTTTCTCTATCTAATGTGAATCTTTTTCTTCTCCTAACGAGATCTTTAAAGCAGAGATTAAAAAAAATATATGTCTCCGACAGGCATTTTCTTTAGAAAAAAAATCAATTTCAGTAAAATTAAAAAATATGTGCGAAATGTTTTTTATTTTGTCTTTAAATTGTATTAAACCATGACTTGGAAATAAGACAGGGAATTTAACAGCATTAAAATGTTCAAAATGGCTTTAAAACAATTGTTATTTATATTAGATTGTTACTTATACGAGGTAAGATTCAAAAGTTCCCGGACTGAGTCTATAACTTAAAAAATATTTGCAGTAGAGCGACTACAATAACGTTTCTGTGATACTACGTTCTCCCCCTCTTCTAACAGTGGTTTGACTCCGATCACGTGGTCGGTGGCTCGCCACGGCGTCGTATTTTGTAGACGGGTACACTTAGTAACCGGCGATTAAAAGAAATGACGTTTGTTGAGCAGAGAATTAATATCAAATTTTGTGCTCGCTTGGGAAAGAGTGCTACGGAGGTTTACGAAATGTTAATGTAGGTGTACGGCAGTGATATATTATCGCGAACGCAAGCTTTTAGTGGCATCGATGTTTCACAGGAGGTAGGGAAAGTGTCGAAGACGACGAAAGCGTTGGCCATCCGCAGACTTCCCGAGCTGCTAACAACAGGTTTCTGTGACGGTACGTTGGAACAGTCAGCAAACAATAGCGGAAATAGCAGAATCAGTTGGTATATCCAAGGCCACATGTCAACGAATACTCGTTAAGGTTCTTAACACGCATAGGGTGTGTCAGCACATCGTTCCCGCATGTTAACCGAAGACCAAAGGGGGTCAGATCATGGGTGCTTTTGCATGACAACGCTCCTGCACACCGATCCCTCCTCGTCGCTGACTTTCTTGCGAAAACTCAAACAACTGTTTTGTCACATCCTCCTTACTCCCCTGATCTCGCCCCCTGCGACTTCAGCCTATTTCCTGAACTGGCAAGTCGCTTGCAGGGTCGTCGATTTCAATCCTCAGATGAAGAGGTTAAAGGTGCATCGCAAGCTGAATTAAAAGACATGGCTAAAAATGGATTCCAAAAGTGGTTCGATGACCTTTACAAACGATGGCAAAAGTGTGTTATTGCGCAAGGGTCTTATTTCGAAGGAGGATGTGTTTCAGCATTTTAATTGATAATATTTTTTTAAGTTATAGACTCAGTCCGGGAACTTTTGAATCCTACTCCGTATTAAACGTTCTTTTTTATAAATCGTATTCCTGATATATATTTTTCAAGAAAAATCGTGTGTTCAACACATGAATTCGTCTATAAATGCAGAAATTTCGATAAATGAAGCAATTTTCTATAAATAGAGTACATTTGGGTCTCAGAAAATTTGCACCTTTCGTATGCTTCGATTCAGTTGAAAATCAAGAAGTCTAATACAATTAACTATAAAAACTACTATTATTTAATCAAATGCTAAAATATCATTGAAAAAAATCACTTTATGCGATTTATGCGATTTAAAAGAACTTATCCTGCCTTAGATTTAATCTTTCTTGAAATACTTTATTCGCACCAAGTATTTTTTTTTCCACTTATTGTTGTATTTTTTATTTTCGATAGAGAATTTTAAAGAGAAAGATAAAAAATAAAACACATTCCTGCAACAGACGTTTATTTGAAAATGTTTGGATTCCTGTTCAATTATATCCAAGATAGTGTAGCAAATGTTGCTTTTGAAATTATCAAAATAGTTTCAACGCAATAAAACACGTTATTTTATTATGTCGAATTGTTTAATATATTTTGTGTGGTATAAAGCATGTGTTTATTTTGACTAATAATAATATCATTTCTCTTCCAATCTGATTGATCTCTTTTTGAAGTGCTTAAGAAAATTGAAAACACCATTGATGTTTTTTAGCTGATTTAAGTTTAACGATAATCTATTACATCCACTGGCACTTGGCATACAGCCGGCAACACATAAACATATATAACTTTTTATTATTTAACTTCACAAATTCGTTTACTATGCATAATTCTCTGAAGAATACTGTTCGAACAGTCTTTTTAATATAATAATTTTTTTTGATAATGAACAACAATTCATATTTTATCTTTTTCAAAATTATTTTCAAGCACATTAATTTCAAGGGAATTACTTTCAAAATTATTTTCATTAAAATAAATCACTTCTATTCTTTTAGTTACTGACAAATATATGTAAAATAACGATTTAGTCAATTTTCCTCCTAAAGAAATGCAACAGACAGGTAAGGATTTAATATGTCTATGCATAAGTATTAGAATATGCATGAGTATTAGCATGAATGTTAGCAGCATGAGTATTAGAATATGCATGAGTATTAGCATGAGTGTTAGCAGCATGGGCATTAGCAGAACCATCTGAAGTAATGTAGAGCCTGGAAATCCTGAAAACCGTTGGTATATATTTGTGTACAGTTTAGCAATAAATACCGCTTCTGCCTGAGAGCTGACAAAACCGTTATGAAGGAGGTCGTTAGATTTATAGAGAATTTAGGTTGATCTCATTTTTGTATCCCACTTCTGACACCAATGATGTATCCTCTGAAATAGTGGGTGTACTCTCAGGATACAAAAATGTGTCCGAATTCCTGAGAAAATAAGGCTTATAATTTAAAAACACACCATTAAGTGTAAACAGGAACAATTTAGAGCTTATATCATTATAGAATTTTCTAGAAACAGGGCGTTATCATCGAAACTAGTGGATATTTTTAGAAGTTCCAGTAAATTCGGAAACTTGCGAAAAGTCACCATGTTGGCTATATCCCGCTAAATCTAGTACCCAAGTCAGGAAAATCTCGCCAAATTCAGGCAACCCTACTTTCAGGTAATAGCAGCGGTTTCCTGTAAAAGAGTTTTCCACTTTTTGAACATTAAAAGCACACATTTTACAATTCATAACAATATGTTGTTTGTCAGCTCACAGGCAGAATCGGAAGTCATTGCTAAACACGGTATGAGGATATTCCATTGTTCAAACGACATTCAAGTTTTCCAGGATCTGCCTATATTAATACAAATGGCTTCGGTTATGTTAAATAATATATACTTTAAAGGTTTTATATAAAACATTTAGTGTGGCTACTACATTCGGTGTGAATTTGTGCTCCTATTGTATAATATTAGAACTTATTGTAAACCAGATATAACACTTAGTCAAAGCTGGGGTTGATAACCTGGCTTTCTGAATTGTGCTCAGATTTGCTAACAGTTACACCATTCTACCCTTGAAAGTAATTGCTGGAATTATTTTACACCATTTCAAAAAAAAAAAAAAAAAAAAGTCTTTCTGGTAGGTCGGACGGTCTGGGTCTCAACAATCAACAACAACACCATTTCAAAATATTTCATTTTATGAAACGGCACAATAGTATACATTTTATTTCAATCAGTAAAACATATTTGCATAAATATACTAAGGTTATTTGTTTATAATACAAACAAGAGAAATAGTTAGGTAAAGATACTACTGCCTTCCTCGATAAATTCAATTCACTTTCGCCCATTTGTTAAATGTGCGAAATGTGTTAAGTTTTACGTTGCAAGATTACCTCAATGGGTGACTTCCTTATTTAATATCCTGCAGTGACGTTGTGCTCAAGTTCCAAGGTTCCAAGGCTTTTTCTTTTCGGGGCACCTGTGGGAAAACTTACGTATCCCCACATCAGAAATAAAAGTTGTGTTCAACTTGATATAGGGAATATCATTGATTAACTAATCTAAAAAGTGTCTTCTATTTTTTTCTGGTAGTTATATGTTTGAAGATATTTAGTACAAAATATTTTTAAAATTTAATCAAAGAATCATGATTTATATAATAGCAATCAGGATCGGTAAACTAACTAATTTCGAATTTAATATATGTTCAGGTGCGAGTAGGTGTTGATTCCATTTGTATCAAAATGTTACTATTTGTGAACTTATATATAGCCAACTCAGTTTTACCTTATAGCTGACAATGCCCTCAAAACATATGAGCTTTGTTTCAGTTTATATGTAGTTATACAAGTGATTATTTTGAGTAGAACGACTGATCAATGTTTTCCATATATAGAGCTAATTCTCTCTAACATAAATCGCCGTTTTCTTACTTTAACGGCAGTCAATGTCTAACGGCTGCTGATGAACTCCAGAAGAGCAAAATAATTCCAGCAAAACTGTGAGCAATTTAAAAAAATTGAATTCGACGTCTTTGTGTTAAATTCAAATTGTTATATGTTTATAAAACACGATTGAAATAATTTAAAGCATTACAATTTAAATTGGAATTTATTTATTTTTTCCTTTCCTAATCAATTACATTCAAAATTTTACTTTTTAATGGAAAATAAATAATGAAAAATGTTTCAATAAAAAGTTATGAACGATACGCCCATTCACATAGATCTATCATGTTCCATTCACGAGAAAAGGCACAAGTTTTGTGTTTAAATGCCCAATCATTCGATGAATTTTACTTACCACAATTTCCCCCATTAAATAAATATAAATGCCATTTTGATTTGAATTTCGCTCGTGCACATAATAAAAATAAATTTATTTTGCCAATAAAGCTAAAAATTTTCGTTTTATGGTACATGATTTATACATACATTGCAAAGGAAATTAATAACTTTTAAAAATGTTCAAAGAATAAATCAAAGAGATTAGGGAAAACCATGCGTGGTCCACACGAGATATTTTCATAAAATACCACATTTTAACTCCATATTCTGCAAGGTTGCCCACACTTGTATGAACCTCATGGCTAGAATCAAAGCAAAAAGGAACTGTCATTTCAAAAATGGCTAAATTAAGTAGTTGCAAACTTAGCCATTTTATGACTAGATTTAGCCATTTTTGGGACTAAACGCTCCCAAAAATGCCTAAATCTAATGACTAGATTAGCAACTTTGATCTTCTCCCCTCGTTTTACAGAATTTATGATGTTTTAGGATCTGTTGTCTATAAAAGTATTACACTAAAAATAATGGTAATAAATGGCAAAAATTTTCATTTTGTGTTGTTATTGCGTTTTGTTTTGGGCCAGATATACATCGGCCAAAATCGTGAACCATTTAGCCGTCACATGGCGTTTCCTCGGCACACCAGTGGGGTAAAAACACACTGTGCCCAATAACACAACATCCATGTCCGTAGGTGGAATTCGAAGCCACAACTTGGCAGCTGAGCGAGTACGAGGAAACGTTTGCCGTGACCGTTCAACCACCGCGTCGTCGCTTAATTACTTTCGTTGGTAAACGTCATAAGCATCTTAGTTTTTGCGTTGAACAGACAAAATCAAGGACTCAATTTATAATTGTTTTTTTCTTCAAAAATCGAAAAATGCGTTATAAAAGATGGAAAATGAAATGTAAATGGAAATTCTTAGCCAATCATTCTACCCACCCCCCACCCACCCCAAAAAACTGAATACTGAATCGATATTAGTCATTACCTAAGCTCCACCTATAAACAATCCGGATACTTAGATGCTTCAAATAAATTTTTTGAAGTAGAAGAGGAGTAGGAACCAGAAATGGAAATTCTTAGGGAATTATACCTTTCCTAATCCAGAATTTGATGCTGAATCCATATCAGTTATTAACTAAGCTCTATTTATTGTCAATCCTAAAAATAGATGCGTGAAATAAAATGAAAATGAAAAAGGATGTGGAAATCTTTAGTGGACCTTCCCTACCTCTTTCGAAACTCCATGCTTAATGCACATCATTAGCCTATATCTATTGCCAGCCCTTAGAAGTAGACAATTCAAAAAGATAAGTAAAATGATAGATTTCAAATTCGATTGTCACGAATTATAAACACTTTGACATAATTTAAATTTCGTGACTACTGCACTAATTGAAGATGGTTATTTTCAAGGCTTTGTATCAAGAATATTTTCATATTGCATTATTGAAAGCATTTACACTTTTGAAACATCTTTAGTTGTAAAATTGCTGAAGCATATATTTTAAGAAATTCAGACATTCTAAAAGAAGTTTAGTTAAATGAAATAATTATAGTGGAAAAGCTAATCCAACGTTTCAGAAATATAAAACATATATGTAGATCTTCTCTTTTCGAAATTCCGTGAATTAGAAAGCTAATAAAGTGTACTTTTAACACTTTACAACAAAGTTGAAAAGTGTTTATGACTTTGTTCATTCTGTCTGTCTGTCTGTCCGTTAGCACGATAACTGCCGTAAAAATGACTTAATCAAAATAAAATTTTAGTATGTTGTTCAGACGGTCTGTTGGACCTATGGGAATATAAATGAATAATATCACCCAATTAGTTTTGGATTGAACCCGGGTTGAAAAAATGAAATACATTGAGCCCTATGGGACCTAATTTTTCAAGCATTTTTAAGCGGATTTAAAATTCACAAATTGCTTCGAAAATTTTAGGCAATATTCAAATTGTTCCATAAAATATATAAAAAAAAATCAACGAAATATATTCAGTAGTTTTTTAAATAAAAATTAAAACATTCATAACACCTCTTATATGAAGCGATCACGTGACCATGATATGAAACGATCACGTGACATACTTCAAAATGATATATGGCATCCATCTTGTCTCAAAATCAAGATTTTTAAAGTTCTTTTTAATTCATATTGAATGTTGTATCCGTCCTAAAACTACTTTATTTTTGCCTAAATTCCGTACATCTACATACTGAAACAACGCAATGACAATATATTTGTGTTTAAATGCTCAACCCAAATTTGATTATTTCTACAACTAAGCCTATTTTTCACCTATGTAAAATGTAAACAGCAAAATATGTAGAATGAGTTGTATTAGAATTGCTGTAATTCTTTAACACAAAATTATTTAGTCCATGGAGTCTGTTTAGCTGATATGAATGAAATATTCATTGATTTTAGAAAGAGAAGGACGATATTTTTCGATGAAGTTTTACGCATATGGTTTAATTACTTGTAGCTCCATGGTCTTAATTTTTAAATAAAATAAATTATTATAGTATTGTGATGAATGACATGAATGGGGGAATTATTTATGAATGAAATGTTGCTTTTATAGAGAGAGCCAGGCGTGTTATTTTTTCTATGACGTCATTTGAATGGTTTTCAGTTGTTTTCGATGAAGTTTTCAAATATAATAAATTATCGTAGTATTATGACAATTCTAAAATTATTACCGAGGAATGTATCACATTTTAGAGATGTTTAAACCAGGTAATTTATATTTCAAATTCCATCATTTGAATGAAGTTTTTTTTTTCGATGAAGATTTAAGTTTTCAAATATAATAAATTAATGTAGTATTGTGATAAGTTTTAAAATATTACCGAGGAATGTAATGCATTTTAAACATGTTTAAATAAAATTGCATTGAAGTTGGAAAGTGTTTTATAATCAATGCTTTAAGCATGATTCATCTTTCTTGATTTTTCCCTCTCCGTTGGGAACGCCCTATTTCTGCTTCAGTCACATCTGCTGCTCTTACACCAGTCTGTTTGTTCTCACGAGTGACCGTTGAACTTATTTTGTGTCCTGACAAAGACAGATGTGTTCTACCTTTAGAACAGGTGGATTTTCTTAATTTCATATTTTATGTTGCTGTTAACGACGTTATTTTAATTTTTTATAAGAATGTTATTTAAATATGCTTACCATCATCAATTGTTGAAAATATATTATCATTTTAAATTTCTACTTTTCAATCGTTGGTTTTAGGATCGTTGGTTTTTTTAATCGTAGGACTTATAGGAATATAAATGAATAATATCACCCAATTAGTTTTGGAATGAACCCGGATTGAAAAAATGAAATACATTGAGCCCTATGGGATCTACTTTTTCAAACATTTTTTAAGCGGATTTAAATTTCACAAATTGCTTAAAAATTTCAGGAAATATTCAAATTGTTCCATAAAATATATAAAAGAAAATCAGCGAAATATATTCAGTAGTTTTTTAAATAAAAATAAAAATAATGATAGCACCTCTTATATGAAGCGATCACGTGACCATGATATGAAAAGATCACGTGACCCACTTCAAAATGATATATAGCATCCATCTTGTTTCAAAATCGTGATTTTTAAAGCTCTTTTTGATTCATATTGAGTGTTGTATCCGTCCTAAAACCACTTTATTTTTACTTAAATTCCGTGAATCTACATACTGAAACAACACAATTACAATATATTTGAGTTTAAATGCTCATCCAAATTTGATTATTTCTACAACGAAGCCTATTTTTCACCTATGTAAAATGTAAACAGCAAAATATGTAGAATGAGTTGTATTAGAATTGCTGTATTTCTTTAACACAAAATTATTTAGCTCATGGAGTCTGCATAGCTGATATGAATGAAACATTCATTGATTTTACAAAGAGAAGGACGATTTTTTTCGATGAAGTTTTACACATAGAGTTTAATTACTTGTAGCTCCATGGTCTTAATTTTTAAATAAAATAAATTATTATAGTATTGTGATGAATGACATGAATGGGAAATTATTTATGAATAAATGCTGCTTTTATAGAGAGAGCCAGGCGTGTTATTTCTTCTATGACGTCATTTGAATGAATTTCAGTTGTTTTCGATGAAGTTGTCAAATATAATAAATTATCGTAGTATTATGATAATTCTAAAATTATTACCGAGGAATGTATCACATTTTAAAGATGTTTAAACCAGGCAATTTATATTTGAATCACGTCATTTGAATGAAGTTCATTTTTGTCGATGAAGGTTTAAGTTTTTAAAAATAATAAATTAATGTAGTATTGTGATAAGTTTTAAAATATTACCGAGGAATGTATTGCATTTTAGATATGTTTAAATAAAATTGCATTGAAGTTGGAATGTGTTTCATAATCAATGCTTTAAGCATGATTGATCTTTCTTGTTTTAATTCTTTTATATGTTTTTAAGAACACTTATTCAGCATGCAACTTAACACTGTTTCTACTTTCCTTATATACATAATGTATATGGAAAGCATTGTGACGTGGTCGAAAATTCGAATTCGAGTTTTCGACGGGAGAGTTATTCGTGATCAGGGATGCTTGGAGCACCAAGCATCCCTGATCACGAATCAAACATTTTTGAAGTAATGTCTGTGTATGTGTGTCTGTGTGTGTGAAAGTATGTGCGTGTGTGTGTGTGTGTGTGTGTGTGTGAACGAATGGACCGATTCGAACAAAATTTGGTACACAAATCACAATTCGTAAACACTGAAGGCCTATTGTTTTTATACAAAATCGAACATTCAGAACCCACCTAAATTTTCGAGTGAAATTTTGAAAAAATCGTGAAAAAATCAAAACCGATAATAAAGTTACGAAAATAGACATTTCTTATGTAATATTTCATTAGATAACGATTGACATAAATTTTAGAACGCTAACATGAACCGTTCTCGAGATATTGCACATTTGTCAAAAAAATTATCAAAATGTCATAAATAATGTCAATAAAATAAGAAAAAATATTTCCTATTGAGAAACATGTTCACTTTTCATATGTAATACCATGGTGACATCATTTGTCGTGGATCTAGCTCGTTCTATTCATGAAAAAAGATACTCTGAGTAATACTTTTGTATTTGAACGCCAGTAGTCATTCATCTACTGTAAGAATAACTTATTTCTTCGTCCATAATGCTTAGCGATATTTTAGCGACGAATTTGATGGAATGTCGCTAACTTGGCGAATTTTTTAAATGGTGCTAAATTATCGAAGAACTCGCCAAATGGATAAAAATGACGCTAAATCAATGACAACTCATGTGACGACATGGAAAATGGCAACTCATTGACGAAAATTCAATATCTTGGAAAGAATATAAATAACTACTATAAAAATAATCTATTTTTTTTTACTGTGAATGTAGTAAATTCATTGCATTAAATTAAGGTAAGTCATGTGCTGCCCACATCAGAATTTTTGTTTGGTTTTTCTAAATGTGCTTTCTTAATTTGTTCTTGTGTTTCAGGAAGTAACACAATAAAATGGCTAAATTCCATTAAACATGTTTTCTAAAGGACTGTTTACTTAACATTTTGAACGATGCTATATAGAATATCCATCATATATTTTAGTAACTTAGAATAGTTTAAACAATAGGCAATAATAAATAGAAAAACTGTACGTAAAATAATTTTATGAATTGATTTATATTGTATATTCATTAGCATTGTTGACACAAAAATTTGTAACGAAGTAGTATAGCGCGAAGTAGGAAATAAGATAACACAAAAAGCAGCACATTCACATATCTTAGTCTGTATTTAATTCATATTTCCTGATAGAAGAAGATACAGTTTTTCAGTTTTAAAAGAGTAATGATTCAAGTTTTGCGTATGTGTGAAAATTGTTTTTTGAACTCTTAAAAAATTTCTCCATCTGAACTCATTACATTTTACAATACGTACAGCCGCGGAGAAGAAAAAGCCCCGCTCTCTGTAAATCGGGCATCGTTCATCGTAGAGAGAATTGAAAGATGTCGTTTGATTAGGAATAACGTCCTCTACAAATTAATGTGGGTAAAATTTGCATAAGGGGCCCGTATTCATATCTAAACTCGAACAAACTTTGAAATTTCCAATGGCAACACCCACGTTTGACAACATAGTTCGAATTGAGAACAAAATTCAACCTGTGATACCAAATTTCAAGTCATTTGGGTGAAGCATTTCTGAGTTGCAACCATGTAAAGTTTTGAGCTCTTAAAGTTAAATTAGTTTCCAAAAATTCCATTCATATCTTCTGTAATAATTATCTGTTCACGCTGATTATTTGTATGACATTTCTCCTAAACAATCCAAACACATTTACGTGATTTTTATTTTTGTAGAAATAATTGTTTGAATGAAATATTAATTACGAAATCAATAATGGAAAAAATATGAATACAAACCTTGACACGATTTGATAAAAATCGATTCACAAAGACGTTTTATATGTTTATGTAAAATTCCAGGTGTTTCCTCCCTCTAGTTCTTTCGAAATGTTTAAATATTCAGCATCACGATGATTTTAGGGGTCGTATATTAGTTTAAAATAATAACTAATTTGAAAAAGTTATATTAATTGTAAGTAAATCATTATTTAAGAAAAGGGGCATTGATTTTTACCCAGTTTTAAAAAAAGCTTTCTATAAATATTGTTGTATAGATGCAACCTATCAAAGTAATTCTGCTACTGAATTGAAGGGTGAAAACTTGTATTGCTATAAATGGGATCTACCTATGTTAGCGTCAGTTAATTGCTCCGGAGCTACTGCGAGTTGAAATTACCCATAAAATGTGATAATTTATAATAAAAAATATTTATATAAAATAATTGTGTCCTATTTGAGGCTCACATAATCCTACCCATTACAGGCCCACTGCTTTATGAACACATACACACACAAGACAACACCACACCCAGCCATGAAAATGCTCACCCTCTCATGCAGGAATTGAACCTGCGACCCTTTGGCTGTGAGGTAAACCATAATGCTGAATGTCAAGAGGATAGATAGTTCAATAACTTACAACAGTGGTGTGGCCAGTCAACGAAACATTGCCCGTCAAATTGCGGTTTTCAATATGGAGCTGATCCCCGAAAATTGCACATTCCGGAATTTGAATATCTTCGGATATAAAGATAGAAACGTCGTGAAAATTTGAATTTGGACTAATTTAGGGATCTAGAACTTGTGGGTGACATCAAAATTGGGTGTTCCCATCGAAAATTTCAAAGTTTGTGCGCGTTTAGATATGAAGACGGCCCCTTATGCAAATTTTAAGCACATTGATTTGCAGAGGATATTATTCCTAATCGAATGGTATCTTTCAATTTTCTCTACGATGAACGATGCTCGATTAACAGAGGGTGGGGCGTTTTTTTTTCGCACCTGTACATTATGCAGCTAATGTCATATATTTCCCACATCCAATTTATTTTTCTTCAATCCACAATCTAAAAGTAGCAGCTTACACAATTTTTCTTTTTTGATACTCATTTAAAATACTGATACCATTATCATGTATTAATAATAAAGCTTCAAGTATAGCTTTGTTATTAATTTGAACGAAAACATATAAAGGAAACTCTTGATTATTTTAACAAAGAATAATTAATGGAACATTTCTGGTAACCAAGCAATGAGATTTTACATTTCGTTAATTATTAAGATCAATAGAGACCATGAGTGAATGTAATTATATATTTAATGAAGTCCATTAGATAATATAATTATTGATGCCCTTAAATGTTTACTAATGTAAATTAAAGACATTTTCTTTTCTAAAACGGGACATATTAAAGTGTATTAAAGGTAAATAGAAGTGTTGATGCTGTATATGATTAAATCTGTGAAAAGGGATTGTAGAAGCTTTCAAAATAAAGGCAATATGAATCTGCAAGCCTTTGGTACGTTTGGTGAATTAATTATATCATTACATTCTTATGAGTATTTTATTATGGAGACGATTAATTCCTATAAATATTCATTAGGATTTCTGTTCTATGATAAATAAAAATGCAGCAAAATAAGTACCTTGTTAGAAACACTGTTGGATATTTTATTCTATAAGCTTGTAAAAATGCTATGGAATAAAACTATTTCAAATATATTAAAAATTGAAGCTGTCAAACCTATATAAACTTTACTTACTTTAGTAACACATACATACACAAGACAACACCACACCCAGCCATGAAATTGCTCACCCTCTCATGCAGGAATTGAATCTGCCATCCTTTGGCTGTGAGGTAAGCCATAATTCTGAATGTCAAGAGGATAGCTAGTTCAATAATTTAAAACTGTGGTGTGGTCAATCAACGAAATATCGCCCTTCAAATTGAGGTTTTCAATATGGAGCTGATCCCTGAAAATTGCACATTCCGGAATATTGAATATCTTCGGATATAAAGATAGAAACGTCGTGAAAATTTGAATTTGGACTAATTTAGGGATCTAGAACTTGTGGGTGACATCAAAATTGGGTGTTGCCATCAAAATTTCAAAGTTTGTGCGCGTTTAGATATGAAGACGGCCCCTTATTCAAATTTTAAGCACATTGATTTGCAGAGGATATTATTCCTAATCGAATGGTATCTTTCAATTTTCTCTACGATGAACGATGCTTGATTAACAGAGGGTGGGGCGTATTTTTTTTCGCACCTGTACATTATGCAGCTAATGTCATATATTTCCCACATCCAATTTATTTTTCTTCAATCCACGATCTAAAAGTAGCAGCTTACACAATTTTCTTTTTTTATACTCATTTAAAATACTGATACCATTATCATGTATTAATAATAAAGCTTCAAGTATAGCTCTGTAATTAATTTGAACGAAAACATATAAACGAAACTCTCGATTATTTTAACAAAAAATAATTAATGGAACATTTCTGGTAAACAAGCAATGAGATATTACATTTCGTTAATTATTAAGATAAATAGAGACCATGAGTGAATGTAATTATATATTTAATGAAGTCCATTAAATAATATAATTATTGGTGCCCTAAAATGTTTACTAATGTAAATTAAAGACATTTTCTTTTCTAAAACGGAACATATTAAAGTGTAATAAAGGTAAATAGAAGTGTTGATGCTGTATATGATTAAATCTGTGAAAAGGGATTGTATAAGCTTTCAAAATAAAGGCAATATGAATCTGCAAGCCTTTGGTACGTTTGGTGAATTAATTATATCATTATATTCTTGTGGGTATTTTATTATGGAGTTGAATAATTCCTATAAATATTCATTAAGATTTCTGTTCTATGATAAATAAAAATGAAGCAAAATAAGTACCTTGTTAGAAACACTGTTTGCTATTTTATTCTACAAGTTTGTAAAAATGCTATAGAATAAAACTATTTCAAATATATTAAATATTGAGGCTGTCAAACATATATAAAATAGGTTGCGATGTAAATGATATGTAATATTTATATCGTGCATTGTTACATTATTTATTGTAATTAAACATTCAGACATTTTTTTACTTGGATATTTTCTATTATACCAACATTAATTATTTAGACAGCATTCATTATGTTTCTGAAAGTTCATATAATGAAGCATGTTTCTTAAGGCGATTCATCTAACTTTGTTTTGGTGGAATTAATCAAATACAAAAATTTAAAAAAAATTGTTCTAAAGTCTGGAAATAAATGTCAATCTATATAAATAAAATTACAAATCTGTCTGTTCATTTTTTATGTGTTTTTGTGATTGTTTGTTCGTCTTATCAGAACGGCTGCACCGAATTTCATGAAATTTTGTAGGAAGTCTTGGAATAGCGTCACTTAAAATTTTGTCTATTTTTCTAATTTCTAGGACAAAGTGTGATCTAGATATTAATAAAAACTCACAGTTAAACCAATGATATGCATAGTTTTATGCAGACGATATATCGATGTCTCGAGCGGACAGCTTCCGCTGAAAATAATCGGCCGTCCTCTTTTCACGGCTAGAGCTCTACCGCCATCTTTTAACAAACACGTTTAATGAGGCTTCTCTGCTGTACATCTTTTCCTTTCTCCTGTTAAAGTGATTTCATTTTACGCCAGGATTTATTATTATTATTATTTTGCGGGAGAGCGGGAGATTTTAAGTGTGAATGTATTACTTAAGTAGCGATCGTTTGTTTAATTATTTATAAGTAGGAGCCACTTATTTAAGTAGCGAGCGCTCATTTAAGTAGTTATAAATGAGCGCTTCGATATTCTTGTATCTTATGTTCTGTACTTTTTAATTTCTTGTGTGGCTACTGTAACTGGACTTCATCTGTAGATGCCACATAAATTGAATAAAATACATATAAATAAAAATAAATAAAATAAAAAATGAAATAGTGGCCTCCTATTTAGGATCCGGAAAACGTTCTAGTATTTAAATGACCTGAAGACGTTTTAAAAAGTAAAAAAAAAGTCATGCTTAAAAATAAACATCAGCGTTAAAGAAATTGAAACTAGTGTCTAAAACATATATTAAGCGATATATATTGTGCTATTGTGATAAGCGATACTTATTGAATGCGTTTGTGTGTGGGGGGGATGTATTATATGTGAAAAATTATTTTTCTGCCACATAACAGATCGAAATTCAACTTTACTTAACATTTTATGTTCTGTAGAAAAAAATATTTTATAAAACTAACTGAGGATAAAAAGTAAAATTGTATTCATTACATACCAACATGCCCTCAAAAATGGATAATAAAAATTTTGAAAAAGTTTACCTACACATTTCAACTTTTTTTGAAAAACCAAGAAATCGCCTTAAGAAGAAACATTTCTTACAAAATATAACGAATTTCGTTAGCTTTGAAGATAAGCTACCAGATTAAAGCTTTAATGACATCATCCTAACAAAACTGCTATAAGACATTTAGAATTCTTTAGACCATAAAATGCGCTTAGGTTTAAAGCAAAAAGTGCGTTATAATTAATAACAGGCATCTCAGTTATTTTTTGTTACCGTTCAAATTTCTAATGAGGAAAATTATTTTTAGTTTTCTTTTCATGAAAAACATTCAACACTAATCAGCAGAACAAAAAATAAGTCACTTTGAATATCACAGGTTTTAATTACCTGATTGATGCCCCAATACATGCATTCTTTAAAGCTTAGTCTTTATAGCCTCCTTACGTAGCTGGCTGTAATCCACCTGTCCTACTCTTTCTGTTTCATTAATTTTACTCGTGATATGAAAAGAGAACAAGCTTTGGATGAATATATTTTTTTTCGTCTCACTAATCTATTCAACTCTTTAAAAATTTCATAAAAACATAATTCTTGTTTTAGTGATAAAAGATAAGTTAGCAACAGAAGCTTGGACCCTCTGATGTGAACTTATCCCAACAGATTATCAACTGTACTAAGTATCAAGGAAGATAATGGAGCTGACCAATAACTCAAGAAGTATTAAGGTTATTGTGCATTTTATGCCGCAGCCAGATAGGGATTAGAGGAGGCTGTGGAAAGGAGGCCTCAAGAGGTATACTCAGCCTCCCACCCCAGGTGTATAGGAAACAAAATAGATGCAATACGATAAGACAACTGTGGGTAGGCTTATCGCCACTTTTAGGTATGTTGGGGGATGCACAATCTCGCTTTCTGTTAGAGATGGCGGGGGGGATCCTTTAGAGAGGTCCAAATGAATACAACCAGTGTTTCTTTCAGGAACTTTTAGCCGGGGGGGAGGGCGAATGAAATTTTAGGGGGCAAGTTTTCCATTTGCCCTACATAAATATATCTAAATGCTGCGGCACATAAATAGAATGTAGGTTAACATAAAATGTCTCCGAGGGGCGAATACTCGTCCACAGAGGGGGGGGGGGGCTTCTTCCTCCAGGAGGTATGGATGGGAGGGTAGAGAAGAAACACTGATTACAACTATATATTGTTACTCTTTACTTTGAAAAGCTTGGGAAAATATTTTGATTGTTGCGATATTTGACAATGTACCCTCCCCCCCCCCTCCGTGGGTAACTTGCACACCAAGTGGGGGTAATGACGTCATGAACAAAAAAAAATTGCATCTGGGCTTTTTTCCCCAACAATAAATGAAAATTTCGAGTCTCGTGATAATTGCACCATAAATAAACCGTTTTATGCATGGTTACGTCCAATTTAGTCCTATGCTGCCGTGTTAAAAAAATATAAAATTTGGAAGTTTTCGCTCGAATTTAAAAACATTCTATCCAGTTATATATTTTTGATAACAAATCCGGATAGAGATACAAAGTTTCGTAAAAATCCATGAATATTTGTGGTTGCAAACCCCAGACAGACAGACGGACATCACTCCAATAATAGTCGAAGCGTGTTAAGGAGGTCTTAAAACATATATTGGCATCAAAATATCGAACTCGAAAATTTTCATGTAATCAACATTTTTTCTAAACTTATATTACATAGTATTAGAAAGTAAACATTATGTGATTATGATATTTCTGAGAGAAATTTCGTAATACGTAACATTCAAACATATATAGAGTGACAAAGATTCACAAGGGAATTAATTAACAAATGGAATCAAATATGCGTTCGGTTGCAAAAAGAATTGAGCCATATCCTTTATTTCCTTGAAGAAAATCTTGCATTCTGAATTAACCGTTTTGACGAATATGCTCTTTTATTTAGAAGCTCATTTTCCCCAATAGCGGAAATAGATTGAAAATGTTCGTCTTGTTCCAGTAATTTAATTTCAAATAATAGAATTAAATATTCCATATATCTCAAAACTTATGTAATTCAGTACAATCCAGCCCACATAATCAAATTGGAAGAGGAGGATCAAATTTTATTCATTCTCAAACCTATAAAGCTTTGAGAATGTAGAATTTTCATTTCTTTGCAATAAATAGCAATTTACAAAAATTCCACGATCCAGTAAACTGCCCATTTCTAATTAAGTTTCTTATTTGAGAAAGCGGAATTAATCTTTATGTTCCGAATGTTAAGCTCATTTAAAGTTCCACTCCATGTTAGCAACTCAGGAATTTGTCTACTTAAGACTTAACAACGAGCGCTGATCTAACTTTGGAAAAGTCCAATTGCGTTTCAGCATTGATTACGACTTATTTGAAAATGTTCTCGAACTGCGAGATGAAATTGTTCCGCGAATAATTTAAATTATCATGATTTAACATCCAAGCTAAGACATTGTTTAGAGTTAAGAGGTGTGAAATTAAATGGAATACTTCCCATTTTGAAATATTAAACGATTGCAATAGTAGTAATTAGACCTCTAAAGACGGGAAACTAACACGCTTAAGAAAGAAAGTTAAAATTTTTGATGCGTTTTATGCCGTTTAACAATCTATTATTATTATTATTATATATACTAATTGCCAAGTGTCCGTCTGTCCGTCTGTCTGTCTGTCTGTCTGTCTGTCACGCTTTTTTCAGGCACTTCCCGAATAGATAGAGACTTGCAATTTGGTACACGGCTCGGTCGTTCGATAAAACCCCCTGGAAAAATCGAATTTTTCGAAAACGTTCTACAGAGGGGGTGCCCCACACCAAAACGTTCGAAAAGTGAAATGATGGGAAAGCATGCTTTGCGATGAGATAGAGACTTCAAATTCGGTGAATGGGTAAATCATTTGAAAAGAAAAAAGCGTGCAATTTCAGATTTCCAATATTTTCTACTTAAGGGGGTGCCCCACACCAAAACTTTCGAAAAGTGAAATGATAGGAAAGCATGCTTTGCGATGAGATAGAGACTTCAAATTTGGTGTATGAGTAAATCGTTTGAAATGGAGAAAGTGTGCAATTTCAAATTTCAAATATTTTCTACTTAAGGGGGGTGCCGCACACCAAAACCTTCAAAAAGTGAAATGATAGGAAGGTATACTTTGCGATGAGATAGAGACTTCAAATTTGGTGTATGAGTAAACCGTTTGAAAAGGAGACAGTGTGCAATTTCAGATTTCCAATATTTTTTACTTAAGGGGGTGCTGCACACCAAAACGTTCGAAAAGTGAAATGATAGGCAAGCATGCTTTGCGATGAGATAGAGACTTCAAATTTGGTGTATGGGTAAATCGTTTGAAAAGGAGAATGTGTGCAATTTCAGATTTCCAATATTTGCTACTTAAGGGGGTGCCGCATACCAAAATGTTCGATTTACAGAATGAATGAGAAAACGCTCCTTTAAAATTCAATAGAGGCTTGAAATTTGGTAGATGGGCCAATCATTTGACGGAAACACGCAAGACGAATACAGTTTTTCAAAAATGTTCGTTTATGGTGTGTTCCAGAGTAAAACGTTCGAAAAATGAATTGCTAAAAAACTATGCTTCGGAATGAGATAGAGATATCAAATTTGGTGTAAGGGTAGATAGTTTTAAAGGAAGTACGTTTGAAATTTCAGATTTCCAATATTTGTTACTTTAAGGGGTTCGCATACTAATATGTTCGGTTTTCCTAATAAATGAGGGATGCTTCCTTTTAAGTGTGATAGGAGCTTGATATTTGGTATATGGGCCAATCGTCTGACAAAACACACAAGACAAACAGAGTTTTTCAAAATGTTCATTTATGAATGAGCTTCACAGAAAAAAGTTCCAAAGGAGAAATAATTATATAGGGGTGCCTCGGGATAAGATATACTTTAATGTGGTGTACGGGTAGATAATTCGAAAGGAAGAAATACGGAAATTTAGTTTCCCAATATTTTCTTCTTTAGGGAGTTTTGTATGCCAAAATATTCGATTTGTCGAATAAATGTGAAACGCGAATTATTAAAAAATTTACATTATTCAGGGGTTGCTTATTGAGCCCGTTGATTTTCAACGGGTATTCGGATAGTATATACTAATTGCCAAGTGTTCGTCTGTCCGTCCGTCTGTCTGTCTGTCTGTCTGTCACGCTTTTTTCAGGCACTTCCCGAATAGATAGAGACTTGCAATCTGGTGCACGGCTTGGTCGTTCGATAAAACCCCCTGGAAAAATCGAATTTTCCGAAAACGTTCTATAGAGGGGGTGCCGCACTCCAAAACGTTCGAAAAGTAAAAAGATGGGAAAGCATACTTTACGATGAGATAGAGACTTCAAATTTGATGTATAGGTAAATCATTCGAAAGGAAGAAAGTGTGCAATTTCAGATTTCCAATATTTTCTACTTAGGGGGGTGACGCACACCAAAATGTTCGAAAAGTGAAATGATAGGAAAGCATGCTTTGCGATGAGATAGAGACTTCAAATTCGGTGTATGGGTAAACCGTTCGAAGGGAAGAAAATGTGCAATTTCAGATTTTCAATATTTTCTACTTAAATGGGTGCAGCACATCAAAACGTTCGAAAAGTGAAATGATAGGAAAGCATGCTTTACGATGAGATAAAGACTTCAAATTCGGTGTATGGGCAAATCGTTCTAAAGGAAGAAAGTGTGCAATTTCAGAGTTCCAATATCTTCTACTTAAGAGGGTGTCGCACACCAAAACGTTCGATTTACCGAATAAATGACAAAAGACGCCTTTAAAATTTTATAGAGGCTTAAAATTTGGTATATGGGCTAATAATTTGACGAAAACGCTCAAGACGAATACAGTTTTTCTAGAATGTTCGTTTAAGGGGGTGCTCCAGATTAAAACGTTCGAAAAGTCAATTGATAAAAAAAACCATGCTTTGGAATGAGATAGAGATATCAAATTTGGTGTAAGGATAGATAGTTTGAAAGGAAGAAAGTGTACAATTTCAGTTTACCAATATTTTCTACTTTAGGGGGTGCCGCACACCAAAATGTTCGATTTTCGGAAGAAAGGAGAAACGCTCCTTTAAAAACGTGATAGAGGCTTTATATTTGGTATATGGGCGAAAAATCTCATAGAAATCACAAAAAAAATAGAGTTTTTAAAAAATGTATAGTTAAAGGGGTGGGTACTCCACACAAAAGCATTCGAAAGATGAAATGCTAGAAAAGCATGCTTCACGATGAGATAGAGACTTCAAATTTGGTGTACGGGTAAAAAGTTGGAAAGGAAGAAAGTGTGCAATTTCAGTCTTCCAACATTTGCTATTGTAGGGGGTACCGATGTATCTCTATCTATAAGTTTGAAACGCTCGAAAAGAGAATTGATGAAAAACCATGCTTCGAAATGAGATAGAGATATCAAATTTGGTGTAAGGGTAGATAGTTTGAAAAGAAGAAAGTGTGAAATTTCAGATTTCCAATATTTGCTATTTTAAGGGGTGCGCACACTAATATGTTCGATTTTACGAATAAATGAGGCACGCTTCCTTTTAAATGTGATAGTGGCTTGATATTTGGTATATGGGCCAATCATCTGATAAAAAACACAAGACAAACAGAGGAAGAAGTGCGAAAATTTAGTTTCCCAATATTTTCTTCTTTAGGGGGTTTTGCACACCAAAATATTCGATTTGTCGAATAAATGTGAAACGCGAATTATTATAAAATTTACATTATTCAGGGATTGCTTATTGCGAGACCGTTGATTTTCAACGGGTATTCGGCTAGTCTATATATAATTATCGCCAAGTGTGCGTCTGTCCGTCTGTCACGAGTTTTTTAGGCGCTTCCCGAATAGATAGAGACTTGAAATTTGGTACACGGTTCGGTCGCTCGATAAAAACCCCTAGAAAAATCGAATTTTTCGGAAACGTTCTCTGGAGGGGGTGCTCCTAACCAAAAGGTTCGAAATGTGAAATGATAGGAAAGCATGCTTTGCCAGAAGACAGAGACTTCAAATTTGGTGTATGGGTAAACCGTTCGAAAGAAAGACAGTATGCAATTTCAGATTTCCAATATTTTCTACTTATGGTAGTGCCAAAATATTCGATTTACCGAATGAATGAGAAAAGGCTCCTTTAAAATGTGATAGAGGCTTGAAATTTGGTATATGGGCTAATCATTTGGCGAAAACACCCAAAACGAATATAGTTTTTCAAAAATGTTCGTTTAAAGGGGTGATCCAGAGAAAAACGTTAAAAAGGTGAATTGATAAAAAAAAACATGCTTCGGGTTGATATAGAGATATCAAATTCGGTGTAAGGATAGATAGCTTGGATGGAAAAAGTGTACAATATCAGTTTACCAATATTTTTTACTTTAGGGTGTGCCGCACAACAAAATATTCGATTTTCGGAAAAAAGTTGAAACGTTCCTTTTTGAAACGTGATTGAGGCTTAATATTTGGTATATGGGCGAATCATCTGATAGAAAATGCAAGAAAAATAGAGTTATTCAAAAATGTATATTTAAGTGTTGTGGGTACTCCACACAAAAACATTCGAAAGTTGAAATGATAGAAAAAGAATGCTTCGCTATGAGAGACTACAAATTTGTTATACGGGTAAAAAGTTGGAAAGGAAGGAAGTGTGCAATTTCAGTTTTCCAACATTAGCTATTGAAGGGGATGTAGCTCACTAAAATGTTCGATTTGTCGAACAAATGGAAAACGCATCCTTTACAATGTGATAGAGGCTTGAAATTTAGTATATGGGATAACCATTTGATAAAAAAATCAAAGATGACTACAGTTTGACAAAAATGTTCATTAAGGGGTGCTACACATAAAAACGTTCGAAAGGTGAAGTGATAGAAAAAACATGCTTCGCGATGGGATAGAGACTTCATATTTGGTATACGGATAGATAGATAGTTGGAAAGGAAGAAAGTGTGCAATTTCAGATTTCCAATATTTACTACATTACGGGGTTCCGCAAACCAATATGTTCGATTTTCTGAATAAATGAGATACGATTTTTGTAATGTGATATAAGCTTGGTATTTGGTATATGGCCAATCATCTGATAAATAATCTAAGAGGAACAGAATTTTCAAAAATGTTCATTTATGGGTATGCTCCATAGAAAAACTTTCGAAAGGGAAATGATAAAATAGTATGCTTCGGGGTGAGGTAAAGATTTTAATTTGGTGTACGGGTATTTAGGTCGAAAGGAAGAAGTGAACAATTTAAGTTTTCCAATATTTTCTTCTTTAGGGGGTTCTGCACTCCGAAACATTCGATTTACCGAATGAATATGAAACGCAAATTATTCAAAAATTTACATTATTTAGGACTTTATTATTGTGAGCCCGTTGATTTTCAACGGGTATTTGGCTAGTGTATGTTAATTAGCATTGAGAATACTCTATTTAATCAAAAATGGTTCCGTTAGGTTCTGTCCCATAATTAATACCACACAGTTTTAGATTTCTTAGTGAAAGGAGAGGAGTCTTTTAAAGGATATAAGGGTATACAAGGACTTTTCGTACCCCCACCTCATTTTGTTCGCCCCGTCAAAGAAATCAAAAATTCTGTTCCGTTAGTTTTTGCGTCTTGTGGTACAAGTAATCAAAGATTCAGCGTTAGAAATCACAGGCGGATTCTAGAGGGTCCGAAAAGGCATTTTGAATAGATCCTCATGTTTTTTACCTTCGAGGGTTTGCACAAATTTTATTTGTGTAAGTCACATTTTCAGTTTATTTAACTAGTAATTTTAAAGGCTCCAAATCTGATCGTTCCAGAAATTCATATTTTACTGTTTGATGATAAATCAGACATCAACTTTAAGTCCCGAAAAAATAACAAGATATGGATTTAATATTAGACGTCATAATTTTGTCAACTGTTGTTTTTCAAGAACAATAATGTGACATATAGTAATATATTTACAATGAATGAAGAAATGAACTAGATTGTTAGGTTTCATAATCAATAACATTTTGAGTACCTTTCAGTACTCCTTTTATATGCCCTCTGTAGAAACTTCTAGAAATCTCTCTCGTAGAATATTCTTTATCTAGAGGTGTTTCTCAACCCTTGTAAAAGTCGCCAATTTAGTGATAAATCGCCAAATCTAGCACCCCCCCCCCCGAACTACAGTTCTAAGAACAATAATATGACACAGTAATTTTTTACAATCATTGCAGAAATGAGCTAGATTGATAATCAATAACATTTTGAATCAATAACATTTTGAATACACGTCGTTGAAGTTGAGTCGATGTTAAAACGATGCTAATATTTACCCCAAGGACACAAGCTAATAAACTTATTAGTGCTAAATATTTCAAATTCATTAATTCAATCTTTTTGACTACAAAATTAGGAGTCTAAGATTTACATAAGATGGTACTGCTGGACAGGACGTCAAAGATGATAAATAGACTAACGAATGGGATCAGACAAGATAAATTTCAGTTTAGCTAAAGTTCTATATACACTCCCTTGTACAGTCATATATATATATATATATATATATATATATATATATATATATATATATATATATATATATATATATATATATATATATATATATATATATATATATATATATATATATATATATATATATATATATATATATATATATATATATATATATACATATATATATATATATATATATATATATATATATATATACATATATATATATATATATATATATATATATATATATATATATATATACATATATATATATATACACATATATATATATATATACATATATATATATATATACATATATATATATATATACATATATATATATATATACATATATATATATATATACATATATATATATATACATATATATATATATACATATATATATATATATATATATATATATATATATACATATATATATATATACATACATATATATATATATATATATATATATATATATATATATATATATATATATATATATATATATATATATACCGGGTGGTCAGAATTAAAACACCCCTACTCTGAGCTCTCTATACATCGAACTACTCAGTGTAAAGGCTCCAAAATTGTTGAACCTACTATTCAAGACATGGGGAAAGGGATTACGTAAAAAAAAAATTAGTTCCAGAAACACCGATAGGTTACGCTGTACAACAGAAAATATGCTAAAAAGACGCAAAATAATCACAAAAAAACAAACACATGCAATATGGAATTTTTCCTTTTTAATTTTTTTTTTGCGGATATGAAAAAAAAGTAGATAAAAAAGTGAAGAAACTTAAACTGTCATTGTAACTGCAATTTCGCACTGTAAGCTCAGAAATTTGCATAAACCCTTGGTATGCAGCTACTATGTTCTGGGCATAAAAAGGGTATAAAACTGGGAATTTTCATTCTTATCAGCGATGGCTGTCACACTGCCAGAACGCGCTTTGCTTGTGAAGCTGTTTTATGAAATCAAAGGACATGATGCAGCTGCACTTCGAGAGTTTCGTCGACTTAAGAATTTGCGCAAAGGACCATTACTTCCACAAGCTCTCGGGAGAATGATCGCTCGATTCGAGAAAACTGGACATCTTGGAGTTCAGCCGGGTCGAGGACGCAAATCGACTCGTTCAGATGTCCTTGACGATGTTGCCACCGCTATTGTTGAACAATCAATGGATAACATTATAGGCTGTAGTAGTGTACGTGGAGTGTCACGACACTTGGGTGTTCCCTACAGCACAGTGCGGCACGTACTGAGAAAGATGGTGCATTTTTTTCCCATGCAAAATTAGTCACAATCACCATTTGCTGACCATCGACAGGGAGAAGTGACTGACCTTTGTATTGAGATTTCTGGTTAGAGTTGAAGTGGATGCATCGTGGCCATGGCGGATTCTATGGAGGGATGAAGCGCATTTCCATCTAAGTGGAACAGTCAACACTCATAACTGTCGCATTTGGGACACGGAAAACCCTCGTACCTTCCAAGAGATTTCACTTCACTTACCGAAAGTTACAGTCTGGTGTGGATTCACAGCCACATTCGTTCTTGGACCTTTCTTTTTCGAAGAGGCTACTCCCAATGGCCCTGTGACATGCACCGTGACAGCCAGGAGGTACAAAAACGTGCTCGAAAATTTTGTTGTACCCCAACTGCAACAACACAAATGTCTTGATTCAATTACCTTTATGCAAGATGGAGCGCTCCACACATTGGACTCTGTGTACAGCAGTTTCTTCGGCAATATTTTACTAATGGTAGAGTATTTAGTCGTGCGTTTCCGACAACCTGGCCATCTCGTTCTCCAGATCTTAAACCCTGTGATTTTGGGCTGTGGGGATACTTAAAAGTCTTGTTTATCGAGGACGTCTGGTAACCTTGGCAGATTTGAAAGACAGTATCACTCTGCCTGTGAGAAGCATCTCAATCGACCAATTACGATCCGCAGTTGAACAAGCTGTCTGTCCACAGACTGCAGATTTTACATCTTGAAGAAGGGAACCATATTGAGCAGCATTCCCTGCATCGATAAGGTCCTTGTGATATGAATGATTGGTACGT
Organism: Amaurobius ferox; assembly: GCA_951213105.1. Classification (NCBI taxonomy): domain Eukaryota; kingdom Metazoa; phylum Arthropoda; class Arachnida; order Araneae; family Amaurobiidae; genus Amaurobius; species Amaurobius ferox. Next base: position 30,156,356 of record OX578139.1, read on the forward strand.
TCGAATAAAATGTGTTACAAATGTGTATTTTGTGTCTTTTCAGCATATTTTCTGTTGTACAGCACCACCAATCGTGTTTCTGGAACTAATTTTTTTTTCGCGTAATCCCTATCCCCATGTCTTGAGTAATATGTTCAACAATTTTGGAGCCTTTACACTGAGTAGTTCGATCTATAGGGAGCTCAGATTAGGGGTGTTTTAATTCTGACCACCCAGTATATATATATATATATATATATATATATATATATATATATATGTATATATATATATATATATATATAAATTTAACAATTTAACATACTCTATATCATCAAAAGTATCCGGACACTTTGGATGTTAGAATGTTTTTCGAGTTTCTAAACAAATACTTTGCGACGTGTTCTGTAACTTTGGCTATGTATAAAACATGCTTGTATCCCTCGGAGGTAACTTGTCCGCCGAAAAATCGCATACGAAATTTCAAGCCCGTCACAATACTTTCACCATACATTATACTGTGTATATAAGGAAAGTAAAAAATGAGTTCTAGTTTTTTTCAAAATATATCTACACTTAAATTTTAGAGCATTCTATGTTGAAATATTGCGTTCACAAATCACAGACATACTTATGAACACTACACAGTATTTTCAAATGTGTAAAATTTATTTAGGAGGTGTGAAAATATTTGTCCATTATAATGTCGAATTTAGAATGTTTTGGAAAAACAATTATGAACACGTATAATTTTTTTTTTTCGAATTTTCCAAGGAAACATTTGAAAAATCGGTATTGTTGGTCCATATTATATTGTTGGTCCATATATTAGCTATATTGTCATTGTTGGTCCATCTGGACATGATAATGCACCCACAGTACCTATAATCTTGCAAGCAATGCTAACAATACTTACCAAAGTTCGAGAATTTTGCCCCAAGCATCTATCTTTTCAACAAATGTATCTTATGACCGAACCACCGACTTAAGCGACCATTTGAGGTCAACCCCCCCCCCCCAGCTCTTGAAGCATAGAAATAAAAGATATGTCTGTTTATGGTTTTATATATGTCTATAGTTCAAGCTCAAAGGGGGGAACATGCACAAGCAATTGTTTTAATCTAAATAATTCACACCTGTTTTCTAAATAATTCGCATCTTGGATTGCTCATTCACGACATTTTTACTCACATATTTTTCTCTGAACAATCTCATTCCATTCTATTACAAATTAAGGAAGATTAACAACAAAATAAACATTTAAATTTCGGCGGGTGCATTGCACTGTTGCTGCGCAAAAAAGTTCAAGTAGGATTATTATTTGAACCTGCTCTTATATTACACGGCATCGACTGGTTTGTCTGGACCATCGAGGTGAAATATAGTAGTGAGACATAATATAAATCATCCCGAATCTTAAATAATATAATTAATACTTTTTGTTAAAGAGAGCATTACTTATTTAATTAATTAAAATTAAAAGTGCAATTTAAAAGTACTGAAACGCAAATTAATATCACCAAATAAGATCAAGCACACAACTTTGATAGAAGGTCTTTATTACACTTCTTATAAAACGTACGAAATAGAAAAATGCCACAGCCCTTTCGAGCGTTAATACGCTCTTTATCAGTTGCTACATGGAAAATAAAAAGGATCGTTCATATATAGACCAGTAAAGATGATAAATTTGCTTAAATACAATTAGTAAATGAACATTCGATTATCTAAGGAAAAATACACAAAAAAACATAAAATATTTTTTAACGGATTCAAAAACGAGTTTATCTCAAGAAAAGTACAATTAAAAATATTATTTTATTACAGGAATGCAAATTCAAAAAGGACAGCCAAGCCCAATCCCTATGAGGATGACGTCAAAGATAACTATGAAGAGACTTGAATTGCATAGAGTCGAGAATGAGTCGCCAAGCATAACTTAAAATTTGAACGGGGTCAAAATTACAAATCGACGCTCAGTAGATATAAATAAAAAGGAATTCAAAAAGGAGAATATTACGGGGGTTATTACAACGCATTAAAAGGAACGTTTTTTCAAAAATGGGCAGAACATTATCATTAACATAATGAGCAAGGGCCGTAGAAAGTTTACCACCTTTGACATCCCGAGCGTGTTCTGTTAAACGGATGCCAATATTGCGTTTGGTACTACCAATAGAAAATTTATAGTCACCATTGGTAGACAACAGGGGAACCACATACACCCCAGAATTGTTTTTAAAGTCATCCATATCTCCAAGTTTAGCAGAACGAATACGGTTAAATAAAGTAGTAATATTAGAGTGAACAGGCTTGAAACCAAATTCATGACAGAACTGAATAAAGGGACGGAAGATTTTCTATTTTGTACGTCTTGCAAAAAGTGTAATAAAGATTTTCTATCAAAGTTGTGTGCTTGATCTTATTTATTTGAAATCAGACGTGATACCAACTTATTTATTTAATATCACCAAGCCTAAAACACACTCACCACTGTGCGCTTTTAAGCCACCGCATATTAGAAAACGTATTATAGTGCCAAGCAAGGCGATAATAAACCAAGTCTAGGAAGGCTTGTTTAGCAGTCACATGGTATATCCAGTGTTCATTTCTCCAAGCTAATCTCAATACCAATGCGCAGTCTACCTATATCTCAAATCGAAGCTCCAGACAGGTGCAAGAACAGGTTTTGTGCCATTTAGTCTGAGTTTTGAATTTTTGGAAATCAGTGTGATCCCACCAGTTCATTTTTAAATTGTCAGTGCATAGAGAAGTTCAGTTACTTTCCCCTCAGCGCCCATTCTGGATTTCTCGAAGACTTTCACAGCGAAAACCATCTGGATTATAGGAGGTAATATTTTTCTCTGTGTTTACAATGTGTTTTTAGTGTATTAGCTTGCGTGCAAAGATCTTCTTCCTAAATTCTGTAGCTTATTGTATAAATATATTCCCTTTTCCCCGAAGAGTTTCAATAATACTCCAGACGAATCTGGAAGTACACATTATTATGTCATATGTTATTTTTATTGAAAAATAACTTTACATCACGAAATGCAGTGTGAAAAATGCTCATCTTGCTATCTACTGGATTTTTATTCATTAATGTTGGCAGGTATGTTATGTATTACAGTGAAAGTAAAAATGCTTTTGAAGAAAATAGCATATAGTATATATTTATCTTATACGGGTGTTTTAAGGGTTGTTTCAAATTTTTCACAATTTATGTTGTTAATGAACTTACGGGAGGACCTATTTGATTAGAATTTCCCAATTTTATTTAGTCTTAATATGATTACTAGAAAGAATTTAACTAACGTTGCCCGTGTTCATGAAATCGACTTTTTTTTGTTACAATGCTAAATATTAAAAACATACCGCTCCCCCCCACACACACACCACCACCACCACCACCACCACTTTTCCGGCATGACCGTACGTTAAAAAGAATTTATTTCACAGTCGTTTAAAATCTTAATTGCTAACTTTAGAAGTTATTACTGTTAAAATGTGCTTTTTTGAGACAATGCTTATAATACTCGTATATACTTATATTTCAAAACTCGAATCTCTCTCTGTAGAACTCGAGATTTTAAATACTACTAGTAAAGCGTCATCTCTCTGGAACTCCTGTTTCATGAGGGAGACATTTGCTACGATCTTGTAAAAATTGCGTCAGGTAAAATTTGGGTCGCATTTTTCTCCACGCGTTTTATGACGTTTTTATCGGTTGCAAAGGAAATTCGGCCCTATAAAAAAATAACCAAAAAACAAATTCGAAATTCAAACAAATAACGCCGAGGTGCACATATTCGGGTCCTTGAGTACCTGTATGCCAAATTTCATAGCGTACAACCCATAGATTTCCCGCTACGGACTCTCACACATACAGAGACATTTTACATTATTAAGCAAGATACTTCCTATGTGAGAAAAGCTCTTATTTATGATTGTATATCACACTTGGGAGCCTTTGTGACCAATTTTGGCGCCTTATTGACAATTTAGCGACTTTTGGGAAATTTCGCCAGTTAACGGTAATTCAGTTCTCTGAAAATTCTTTAAGTTCTCATACTATGTAATAAAGTATACAGAACGTATTGTCTTCACGAAAATTTTCGAAACGAGATTTTGTTATATTTTAAGACCTCCTGAACACGTTTGAACTATTTTTGGATTGATGTCAGTCTGTCTGTCTGTGGTCGCTCTATAATGTCCACGATAGCGGTCACAAATATTAATGGATTTTTGCGAAACTTTATATCTGGCTTTGTTATCGAAAATCTAGAACTAGATTGAATTTTTTTTAAATTCTAGCGAAAACTTTTACATTAATTTATGCGAAATTTCATATTTTTATAATATAGCAGCATGGAGTAAAATTTGACATATTTAAGCATAAAAGAACATCTTTGGGGATCTATGATCACAGGACTCGATAGCTTGAATCATTGCTGTGAAAAGCAGCCGCGATAAAACATTTTTTGTTCGTGCAATTATTAGTTACCCTCGGGGGTGGGGGTCGTATTACCCCTCCCCTCGTGGGCACATTTTATTTGAACGACAATAGTCATTTATCTACTAGAAGAATAACCTATTTCTACGTAACACAACGCTTTGCGAAATTTAGTCACCGAATTTAACGTAATATCGCCAACCTGGCGACATATTTCAATGTTCCCAAATTGACAAAAATGTTGTCAAATTTGTATAAGAGGCACTAAATCAATGAAAATGACGACACATTAATGAAAATTCAATATATTGGAAAGAATGTAAGAATATACTTTACGAATAATCTATTTCTTGGTCTATAATGCTTGGCGAAATTTTAGCGAAATATCGCCAACTTTGTGATTTTTATAAATGTTGCCAATTTGACGAAAGTGTCGCCAAATTCATAAAAATGTCGCTAAATGGGAGGGAGTTTTGCTCTGCAAATTTTGAATTCAGTCATATGAAGCTCACATCTTATAGTATGGCAGAAATGCTGTTTTCTCCAATTGTCTGTTACATTTGGTGATACGTCTGGCGAACTAGGCAAATAATCTAGCGAAATATCGCCAATTTAGATATTTAGCCCCCGATTGAAGAAAACATAAAAATTACAATAATGATGCTTTAATGAATTGATTATTCAAATATTTTAATATGTGAACGATATGGATTATTGATTTAATATTGATAATTGTTAATTTAAAGTTGACTGAAATAAAATGTTATTAGGTACTTTGAAATATTACTACATGTTGTCATCCGGAAAATCGTCAAATGTACATTTCAACGTTAAAAACACTGTGCCGTTGATATTATACGTTATTTTTTGCTGTAAAAGTAGTAAATTCATTGCATTGCTGCCCACATCAGATGTTTTATAATGCATATAAACTATTTACAACCACTTTTACTTGTACGTACATCTTGCCAATACTTTTTTAGTGTTTAAAGTGCATTTATTGGTTACAGGATCTTCATAGACAGCATTTGCCGTCTGCTTAATTTTCAGGAATTTGTGTTCTGTAGAACCTGAAGCCTTATGTAAAATGCAAAATAATTTTACATTTAAATGAAATAAGCCGAGCAACGGCGAACACTTCGTGGGTTTGAGACACTTTTTAAACCCCCAATAATAATGTTGGGGTTTCCTCAAACCCCTAATGTTCTGTATGTATTTAGTTCGGAAAATGTAAGCTCACAGGCATAGATTTTATTTCTTGTTATTAACCCAAGTTTTTCCCTTATTCATTCCCTGTTTGCTATACATAAAGTAGTGTGTATAGAAATTTCCCCTTAGCTCAAAATACTTTCACTATTAAAGGAAATATACAGGGGATCACGTATAAATGCAGATTTCGCGATATAGCTGCAAAGTAGACCTTTATTTCATTAATAATACGCTTGAAGAATAGATTTTTTGTATACAACATATAATAATTATAAAAGTTTCAGTCGATTGCAAAAATGGGAGAAATAACAATCATTAGTCATCTCTCTCGACACATATTATCTTCTCAAAAACGTTGGATTCGAACACAAGGATGGTTGAAAAGTGCTGTCGACATCGACACCCGCGGGCCCCGATTTCGGAATTGCGCTGAAATGGATTTCCAGATGAAAGAACGGGAAAATTCCGATGTCAAAGTAATTTCGACTACGTAAAGTCTTCGGAAAATAATTTTTCTGTTTGGTGTTTTGTCCTGAAATACAAATCTGTAGATATTGTAGTTAAAATCAGTAGTCTCAGTTACCAAAACAAACTTTTATATTATACAAATCGGTCTTCCTAAAGCTAAAATATACTAATCCATATTTGCCTAAATTGCTAAAAAGCTAAGTAATACCCAGATGTCTACCAATTCCACAAACTGATTAAACTCAAATATGCAACAAACTGCCACATTAGGATCAAAGTAAAAATAAAAACGTTAGTCAATAAAAACGAGCTTACATATAATAGGTCAATGAAATAATGCCACAGTTTGAAAAGATTTACCATAAGCTCAGATTGGAGATTAAAAGCTTAAAGGTGACTCAAGTTACTTTTCAGATATTTTGGTTCTAGTTTTATTCTTATTGTGCTTCATTCTTGAAATTAACTGCTTACAAATGTAGGTGCCTTCAAATAGCGATGCCATGAATAAGGCATGATTGTGAAGTGAGGGATATTTTTCTCTGGGACGATATATCTTATAGAAGTCCAGTAAAAAGACATGATCAAATTTTTCTTTAAGTTCAATGTCAGATGCTCTATGCATTCTATTTGAAGTTTGGCAGGTGATATGTTTATGTCAACAGAAAATGGAGTCGCAAATATAACAAAAGATTGATATTTTTGGAAATCTTGAAACCTGTTCTCAAATTCCTGTATCAAATCGAAAAGCAATGCTGCATATTTTTCGTTGTTCACAGGACTGTGTTTAGCCGACGTGTCAAAATGCATAAAATTATCTGTCTTAATTTGAGATTTTCATTGTTTCAGTTTCATTTCGAACATTGTTACAGTTTGAAACATTGTATTGATCAGTTGGTTTTCACCTTGAAGAGGCATTTTTAACTCATTTAAAATGCCAAAGCTGTGAGCCAGATTTCAACGCCAAGTTCTGGCACAAATTTTGATTTCATTTCGTAAATCATAAAATCTTTTCAACATTTTACCTCTACTTAACCATCTTACTTTCGAAAAAGTAAATGATGTCCCCATAGCCAGCATCTATAAATTTAAGGAATTCCTGGAATTGGCGATGATTCAATCCCTTGGCATTTATGAAATTTACAGCCTTGATGACAATCTGCATGACATATCCTTCTTTAAAGCTTTTGCGTATAAATTTTCTTGGTGTACTATGCAGTGATATTACATCATACATAAATTTTGGGAGGCAATTATATGATCTTTTATTAATTTTACAAGTCTACCACTTTTACCTATCATCGCCGGGAAACCATTAGTAGCTATACCAGATATGTTCATAATGGACAAAGAAAATCGTTTTAACTTGTTTTGTCACTGCTTCGTATGAATCTCTTGATCTAGTTGTGTCTTTTAATAACACTAAAAGAGCTATTTCTTCTAAATTATATCTGCCACGCTTTCCATACATTGCTTAATAAACTCACCATCGTCATAAGATTTTGATTTTTTCTATCAGGTTTGCAATCGCATAACTAGATTTTGCAATAGAATCCGTTTGAGTTATTTTTTAAAACTTTGTTGATGATAAACATTTTTTCAGTTGATCTAGTTGTGTCTTTTAATAACACTAAAAGAGCTATTCCTTCCAAATTATATCTGCCACGCTTTCCATACATTGCTTAATAAACTCACCATCGTCATAAGATTTTGATTTTTCTATCAGGTTTGCAATCACATAACTAGATTTTATAATAGAATCCGTTTCAGTTATTTTTTTAAAACTTTGTTGATGATAAACATTTTTTCAGTTGATCTAGTTGTGTCTTTTAATAACACTAAAAGAGCTATTCCTTCCAAATTATATCTGCCACGCTTTCCATACATTGCTTAATAAACTCACCATCGTCATAAGATTTTGATTTTTCTATCAGGTTTGCAATCACATAACTAGATTTTATAATAGAATCCGTTTCAGTTATTTTTTTAAAACTTTGTTGATGATAAACATTTTTTCAGTTGATCTAGTTGTGTCTTTTAATAACACTAAAAGAGCTATTTCTTCCAAATTATATCTGCCACGCTTTCCATACATTGCTTAATAAACTCACCATCGTCATAAGATTTTGATTTTTTCTATCAGGTTTGCAATCGCATAACTAGATTTTGCAATAGAATCCGTTTGAGTTATTTTTTAAAACTTTGTTGATGATAAACATTTTTTTAGTTGATCTAGTTGTGTCTTTTAATAACACTAAAAGAGTTATTTCTTCCAAATTATATCTGCCACGCTTTCCATACATTGCTTAATAAACTCACCATCGTCATAAGATTTTGATTTTTCTATCAGGTTTGAAATCACATAACTAGATTTTACAATAGAATCCGTTTCAGTTATTTTTTTAAAACTTTGTTGATGATAAACATTTTTTCAGTCCCGGTATTTTGTCTTTTCGACACATTCCTCGACACGCACTAAATTTTGCAGCATGTTTTTGAGTGTAATGCTTTTTCAAATTGTAGGCTTTGAAGACTGGCACAAGTTCCCTACAAATTAAGCAGATTGCCTTAGTATTTGCTTCGACAAAAAATAGTCATCTGTCCACTTTACTTTGAATTAAAAAAAAAGATTGGAAATTAGAAAGCAAGATATAATAATCAAATAGAAATGCTTGATGTCTTCGAAATAACCAAAAACGTCCGCCGTTTACAAAGATAGGTAGGAAGAAATATTATCAATCACTGCATTTTACTCGCCAAATCGCCACAAACACACGTAACGTCTGCACATTTCTTCGTTGTCAACTCGATTGTTTGCAATTGCACATTGAAAGCCGTCCGGCGGTCCAAATGGATACTCTATGTCTTCGGATGAGTCGGACGGTCTGGGTCTTCAACATTGAAAGCCGTATCAACATACCCATTGCGCACACAGAGTAACATCTATTGCGTGATAAAAATAGGAAGCAAGAGCGCTAGCTCACCATTTATTATGTCGAGAACTACTCGCATGGACGGCAATTTTGAAAAAATGCAATTATTTGAGAATGATGTTATGTATTTCTCATTGCAAAAGAACGTGTTAAATTCCAAAATTCATCGCTTATAAATTAATAGCACGTTAAAATTGTATTTATAGTATTATTAATAGTATTTTTAGTCGCAAAGTTTGTAAGTTTGATTTTTGTTGGGCCGCATTCATAGCCGTCCTGGGTCTCAGATTGGGCAAGCCTGATCTAAGCCTTTATAGGTTTTTCAGTTTTATTTAATATATTATTATTACTTTCCTTAAATACATAGTATAATATATAGGGAAAGTATTATTGTTGTTGAGACCCAGATCGTTCGGCCTACCAGAAAGGTGTAAGTTAGCAGTTTGAACGGCCGGGAAGTGCCACCCAATTTAGACCGGAACCCAGTGGGGGGATGCATCCACAGGGACCGTACCCTCCTTCCCCTACCACCAACCTCTCGGAAGGACTTACGGACCCACATGCTTAACGTGATTGTACTCCGAATGAACATGGCGGTAGTTGTGGCAGTGTGCAAATCCAGCTTGCAAACCACCGGGCTATCGAGCCCGAAATGTGCCAACAGCACGGGGTGTTCCCAGGTGCTCTCCCACCCAAGTACTAACCGCGCACGATACTGCTTGACTTCAGTGATCTAACGAGAACCGGTGTTTTCAGCACGGTAACGCCGTTGGCCCTGGGAAAGTATTGTGACAGAGTCGAAATTTCAAATTCAAGTCTTGGACTGGGTGCAAGTTTAATGCATCCCTGGACTTGATTCAAAATTTTTCGAAGTGGTGTTTGTGTAACTATGGATGCGATGAATCACAGACCAATGGAACGGTTTAATTGAAATTTGACACAAATATTACAATAAGTATATACCGGATTCCTGTTAATTATTAACACAATAGAACATTTGTAAAAAACCCAAGTTTTTGATAAAACCTTTAATAGTAAGTTCACTTTCATATGTAATATTATATGACAAATTTGGTATCATTCTCGTGAATCTAGTTTATTCCATTTTCACGAGAGAAGACACTTCGGGTAATAGTTTCGCATTTTGAGGCCGAGCAATTTTCCAATAATCATTCATATATAAGAAAAGTTCTTCTCTTCATTTGTCTAACACTTGGCGATAAATTTGGCACACTTGGTGACTAATGTCGCAAACTATCCCCAACGTCGGGATATTTAACTCAAGATTTATGAAAAGGCCGTCAAAATTGCAATAACGGAGCAAATGCAATGACAATTAACAACATAAAACAAAAACAAGCTTAAAACGAAAACTAGGTTGACAACACAAATTCCAACCCTCACCAAGGAGTCACGTGGGAAAGAAAAACTTCTGCCATCCGTATGCACTAAAATATTCCGAATTTAGGTACGAATGCATTTACTGTAAAACCAATTATTGCTTGTGAAAAAGTTATTCTGCGTGAACTTCATTCAAGAAGTAATGTTCTCATTAGCGATTTTTTTGTTGAAGAGATGTGCACAGGACCTGATCGACGCACGGACCTCCAAGGCCTCGGTCTTAGGTCTCCACATTTTAAGGACCCCTAAATTTTGTAAGTGATAAAAAATGTAAGTACAAATAATGTTTTAATTGATTTAAAACTGGTAATATTTATTAGTTGCAATTTTAAATTATAAAATATGTTAATAGGTTAAATATTATGCATGCATTACTTTAATCTAAAAGGTTTGGAAGTTTTCAGCATTTTCAAAATGCCCCGAGTCCCAAAATTCCATGTATTTGATATACCATGACGTTATGGGTGCTCCGAATTAACATCAGCCACTTTGGCTTGATCAGCTGCATGTTGTTGTTGTTGAGGCCCTGACCGTCCGACCTACCAGAAAGGTGTAAAGTAACTGTTTGGACGGCCGGGAAGTGCCACCCAATTTAGACCTGAACCCAGTGGGAGAGGAATCCACAGGAACTGTACCCTCCTTCCCCTACCACCAACCTCTCGGAAGGACTTACGGACCCACATGTTTAACTTGATCGTACTCCGCGTGAATACGGCGGCAGTTTTGGCAGTGGCGGGAATCGAACCCGGGCCTACCGAGTGTAATTCCAAAGCGCTAACCACAGGGATTCCGCGCCCTGATCAGCTGCATGTTGTTGTTGAAACCCAGACCGTCCGACCTACCAGAAAGGTGTAAGGTAACAGTTTGGACGGTCGGGAAGTGCCACCCAATTTAGACCGGAACCCAGTGGGGGAGGCATCGACAGGGACCGTACCCTCCTTCCCCTACCACTAACCTCTCGGAAGGACTTTCGGACCCACATGTTTAACGTGATCGTACTCCGCATGAACACGGCGGCAGTTTTGGCAGTGGCGGGAATCGAATCCGGGCCTACCGAGTGTAATTCCAGAGCGCTAACCACAGGGATTCCGCGCCCTGATCAGCTGCATGTGAAAAAATTTCTCGCCCATTCTCTATTGGTTTCCATATTTTTAGAGGCTACAACAAAAATTATGGCAGCTGCAGCAACACTGTTATAGTTAGCTTTTGTGTAGTAGCAATGTTATGGTTTGCATTAATTAGTTTGGTAGCATTAAGTAAGCTCTGCTACGTATATTTTTTTAAACCCCCACTCCCACACATGCCGCACTTTTAAATGTCTCAAAATCTACAATATTAAAACCATTTTAAGGACAAATCACACTTTTAATTTTCTCTACAATACATATTTAGGATAATTGGGAGAAATAGTGCTATATTACGAAAGTCAAAATCTGACAGTCAAATTTTGATAGACCTCCACGTTTTCACCATTCCTGTAAGCGAATCATCCATTTTCTTCACTATATCCGTCTACTGCACGATATCACTGAAACAAATTGTTAAAATTGAATGGAATTCAGTATGCTTAATTTGATCTGGGCAGACCAGAGGCTTATTGAATTTTTGGAGTGAAAAAAAATCGTTAATATTTTAAACACTTTTTCCTTCGTAAATCTAAAAAACGTTTCAAAACAAAAATTTTGTAAGCAAAAATGTTATTAAAATATGTATTTAATGTGATATTTTATTCAAAAGAAAATGCGTTTATAAGGAATACGTTTATAAGAAAATAATACATTAATGAAATAAATTCACTTATATTATGAATGAAATATTTTATAAATACACTTTACCAGAAATGGACACCATTGATTATAAATTATTACGAGACGTTCTAAAGATATTAGAGCTTCCATTTTTTCCACATGGAGCGATATATCTCGTACAAATTGAGCGAATCGAATAACATTTGGTACGATTTTCCAAATCAATAAATGGTAGAATCCAACTGAGTATAGGGAATACCCAACCAAGAGAATACTTTCAATTTTACAAATACTGTTTTTCGCGAAACACGTAAACACATAATGATATTAAAATCTGTTCCAAAAATAGCCATTCCATTATACTCTGCTTGTGTCCTTCCTTCGTAATGTTTTTTTTTTACCTTGAAGAAGTTTATGAATAATCAATTTATCTCCATATATTTCGCAATATATTTGATTTAGCTATAACATTCAGGAATACACTTTTGAAGAATGGTTGCGGCCTGACAGAATCAAATTACGTTAGAAAGCCAATGGAATTATAGAAAAGGATGTGATTTGAGTCTCAAGATATTAATCTTTTGCTTACAGGTCAGACAGCGTCTATCCCAAACGAGGAACCTCCCAAAAAGACAGGTATTTGACATACCCTAACCCAAACAATTCTATCCCCCTTTGCAGACATTGGCGTCCTTGATGTTGTCTCACCCGTATGCAAAATGTTAAGATTTATATTTAGGTTGTCAATTAAAAGAAAAATCACCTTTATTACCAAAATATATTTCACCTTCGCAAAGAGAGGTTTTTATATGAAACTTGACTGATTGCTAATACGATAGTATTATCGCAAATAGTTTTTATAGTGATTTGTCAATGTATGACAGACATATTTAAAATGGCTTAAGATTGATTCCGTTAAGAATTGGAATGGATTGATTCCGTTCATCCATTTCGAGCAGTCAAGAAAAAAACTGAATTTGTTGCTCGAACATTTTAACTTTTTCTATGTATATAATATAGTGTTTAGGAAAATTATTGTGATACTGTCAAAAATTCAAATTCGAGTTGTCGACAGAACAGCACTTTTCAACCATCCCTGTATTCGAATCCAACGTTTTTGAGAAGATAATATGCGTGTACATATGAGGGTCGGTCAGCTAGTCTGTGGATGCCATATCTCACGAACGAAAGGCGCGTTTCGAACATAGTTTGGTACGATTAATACGATCCTGGAGTACTGGAACCCAATTGAGTTAACATGCGATCAAACGTTCGGAACACCCTTAAACTT